>CM019708.1:8896930-9129430 GCA_009760885.1 Achatina immaculata
CTCGTCTTGTATCTATCAATGTTCTCACATGGCCTCGTCTTGTATCTATCAATGTTCCCACATGGCCTCGTCTTGTATCTATCAATGTTCTCACATGCCCTCGTCTTGTATCTATCAATGTTCTCACATGCCCTCGTCTTGTATCTATCAATGTTCTCACATGCCCTCGTCTTGTATCTATCAATGTTCTCACATGCCCTCGTCTTGTATCTATCAATGTTCTCACATGCCCTCGTCTTGTATCTATCAATGTTCTCACATGGCCTCGTCTTGTATCTATCAATGTTCTCACATGCCCTCGTCTTGTATCTATCAATGTTCCCACATGCCCTCGTCTTGTATCTATCAATGTTCTCACATGCCCTCGTCTTGTATCTATCAATGTTCTCACATGCCCTCGTCTTGTATCTATCAATGTTCTCACATGCCCTCGTCTTGAATCTCTTGAAGCTATCAATGTTGCCACATGCCCTCGTCTTGAATCTATCAATGTTGCCACACGCCCTCGTCTTGAATCTATCAATGTTCTCACATGCCCTCGTCTTGAATCTATCAATGTTGCCACATGCCCTCGTCTTGAATCTATCAATGTTGCCACACGCCCTCGTCTTGAATCTATCAATGTTGCCACACGCCCTCGTCTTGAATCTATCAATGTTGCCACATGGCCTCGTCTTGAATCTATCAATGTTGCCACATGCCCTCGTCTTGAATCTATCAATGTTGCCACATGCCCTCGTCTTGAATCTATCAATGTTGCCACATGGCCTCGTCTTGAATCTATCAATGTTGCCACATGCCCTCGTCTTGAATCTATCAATGTTGCCACACGCCCTCGTCTTGAATCTATCAATGTTGCCACATGCCCTCGTCTTGAATCTATCAATGTTGCCACATGGCCTCGTCTTGAATCTATCAATGTTGCCACATACCCTCGTCTTGAATCTATCAATGTTCTCACATGCCCTCGTCTTGAATCTATCAATGTTGCCACATACCCTCGTCTTGAATCTATCAATGTTCTCACATGCCCTCGTCTTGAATCTATCAATGTTGCCACACGCCCTCGTCTTGAATCTATCAATGTTCTCACACGCCCTCGTCTTGAATCTATCAATGTTCTCACACGCCCTCGTCTTGAATCTATCAATGTTCTCACACGCCCTCGTCTTGAATCTATCAATGTTGCCACACGCCCTCGTCTTGAATCTATCAATGTTCTCACACGCCCTCGTCTTGAATCTATCAATGTTCTCACACGCCCTCGTCTTGAATCTATCAATGTTCTCACATGGCCTCGTCTTGAATCTATCAATGTTCTCACATGGCCTCGTCTTGAATCTCTTGAATCTATCAATGTTGCCACACGCCCTCGTCTTGAATCTATCAATGTTGCCTGCTGTATCCCTAGAGCAGTTGACGTTGCTCGTCTTTGTTAAATATTGATCTGGAAGTGTCCCAGATTATCTCTGCTAGGTCTTATAAATAAAAGAAACCTGCAGAATTACATCAACGGTCTGATAGGAGCTAGGCTTGAAAGGAAAACGATACCTGGACAACCGCGTCTGAGAGACACATCGCTCTCATCAATCCCCGCATCGGCAGCAGTTTTTTTCCCTTTATGCTCTTTTCCTTTGGTCATTTGTTGACATGATGACATATGTCATATCATTAACACAGAATCCACCTCCCATTCTCTTGCGTTTGTGAATCTATTCTATGTTGGTTTTAAATTATGTGCAAAATCAGTCTGTCTGTCTGTCTGTCAGCTTGCCTGTCCGTCTGTCCATCCATCCATCCGTCCGTCCATCCATCCATCCATCCATCCATCCATCCATCCATCCATCCGTCCGTCTGTCGGTCTGTCTGTCTGTCGGTCGGTCTGTCTGTCGATCTGTTGGTCTGTCTTTCTGTCTGTCTGTCTATACAAACATATATGTCCGTCTGTCTCTTAGAAAATACTGAAATTTAGCACTAAAATTATCAATTTTTGTGCTGAGAAATATTTTTCAGGCAAATGTAAACTCATTTTAATGCTAAAGTAGCTTCATTCAGTATATGAACATTCTCTCTACGAGAAGTTTTCTGGGAACCCAAACTTAGCTCAAGGTAAAATCATGCAGTAAATCAAGAAAACCTCTATCGACTCCCTTGGGTACATCATTCAAACGAAGAAGAACCCACCCCCACCCCAGCACAGCTTGTGACACCTGGTGACAGGTGGTAAGTCTTGAGTGAGGTAATGTAGGAAGTTTAGAAATTAGATATGTTAACATGTAATGAAGTATTAGTAGGTAATTTGTCGGTAGACATAAAATAAGAAAAGTGAAACCCCTAGAAAAGTCGTCTGGTGTGAGGTCCTAAGCTAAAGTGGGTTTTAAAGCGTTGAATGTCTGGGAATAAGAAGTAGAGGATGGGAATTTAGACTTGTCAAAATACAACGATAGAACTTTTCGCTTGTTTCTTCCCAAACTAGAAACTAGGCGCGGGTTTCGTAAATGAAGCCACTTGTCCCTACGCTGACGTTTACTGAGTAAATCATTATTGCAACTTCTTCTTCTTCTTCTTCTTCTTCTTCGATCTCGTTGGAACTGTGAGGTGGTATTCTTTGCTGTCGATGCAGGGAAGATGTTGAGCACAGCACCGCATCGGATTGGGAGCGGGTTACGACAGCTATTTGCTGCATTCCGTGGGTTGCAGCTACAAAAGCGGTTCGTGTGCAATACCTCTTTAGCAAACACCACCACCATTGTGACGGTGCCGAACCCTACCCTCATAGCTACATGGAAGAACTTCTACCCACCTTGGTATGTGTGGCTCGAAAAGTGTGATAACCGACTGCTACGTCAGTTTCTCCGATAGCATCATCATTACCATCATCACCATGGTAGCAGTAATTATCATCATCATCATCATCACCATCATCATCATCATCATCATCACCATCATCATCATCACCATCATCGTGGTGGCTGCCATCATCATCATCATCATCATCATGGTTGCCGTCATTATCATCGTTCGTTGAAAAGAAAATATACTTTTCGAATCGTAGAGCATTTGGCAAGAAAAAAAAAGTTAGCTTTAGAAAAGTCATGCGTTGGTCAAATATACCCACCAGAAGTCTGTAACTTTTATACTGTTTGCTAACTTAGTGTGTTTGTGTTGTCTTTTGTGTGTTAAAAAAATATCTGAATAAATACAGGAACGGAGCTGGGCTCTCCTTGTTTCCGGAACAGGACAGATCTTATCCTCGAGATAAGTCGGATTTTCTTTGTTTTTTACTAAGTGTTTTGTGATCAGTGCGACGTTTTTACGTGGCCAGGTAGTTACACGCCTTCACGTGGCCGGGTAATTACACGTCTTCACGTGGCCATGTAGTTACACGTCTTCACGTGGCCATGTAGTTACACGTCTTCACGTGGCCAGGTAGTTTTCACGCCTTCACGTGGACGGGCAGTTACACATCTTCACATGACCGGTTAGTTACACGCCTTCACGTGGCCGGGCAGTTACACATCTTCACATGACCGGTTAGTTACACGTCTTCACGTGGCCATGTAGTTACACGTCTTCACGTGGCCAGGTAGTTTTCACGCCTTCACGTGGACGGGCAGTTACACATCTTCACGTGACCGGTTAGTTACACGTCTTCACGTGGCCGGGCAGTTACACATTTCACGTGACCGGTTAGTTACACATCTTCACGTGGCCGGGCAGTTACACGTCTTCACGTGGCCGGGCAGTTACACGTCTTCACGTGGCCGGGTAATTACACGTCTTCACGTGGCCATGTAGTTACACGTCTTCACGTGGCCAGGTAGTTTTCACGTCTTCACGTGGACGGGCAGTTACACATCTTCACGTGACCGGTTAGTTACACGTCTTCACGTGACCGGTTAGTTACACATTTCACGTGGCCGGGCAGTTACACATTTCACGTGGCCGGGCAGTTACACATTTCACGTGACCGGTTAGTTACACATTTCACGTGACCGGTTAGTTACACATCTTCGCGTGGCCGGGCGGATGCACGTCTTTCTGGAGTCCAGAATTTTGTTTCCAGTTATTCTCTAACAATTTTTTTTCTTTCTCGCCTAAAGTGTTTGTCACTTTTAGAAACTAACCTTTTATACGATGCTCTCTTATTGTGCTGCGCATAATCGTTTTTTTCCCCCAGTTACTTTGTACCATCAGACAGACTTCCCTGCTTACAATGACAGCGGTGAGCACAGATTATTCCAATATGTCAGATTTTGCAGACAACATTTCTGTCTTTAGAAGCCAAAAAAATGGATCAGAATAAGGTTTCACATCTCCAACGGACATATTGACTTCCTGTTTCTTATGTGTGTGATATGAAGATCTTGTGGCGGAAATATTAAATATGTCGGTTGTTTTGTTTGGGTTTTTTTTATAAAACTTTCTAGTTTATATTCGTAACATTTCGTCCCTTCCTTGCGAAATTTTATATTCGGTTTCGTAATAACTGTGCGATGAAAATAAGAGAGAAAGTCGACGAGAGAGAGAAATAGAGAGAGAAAGAGAGAGAAGGAGAGAGACAGACAGAGAGAGAAGGAGAGAGACAGACAGAGAGAGAAGGAGAGAGAGAAAGAGCGAGAAAGAAAGAGAGAGAAAGCGAGAGAGAAAAAGAGAAAGAGAGAGAAAGAGAGACAGAGAGAAGGAGAGAGAGAAAGAGAGAGAAAAAGAGAGAAAGAGAGAGAGATAAAGAGAGAGAGAGAAAGAGAGAGAGAGAGAGAAAGAGAGAGAGAGAAAGAGAGAGAAAGAGAGAAAGAAAGAGAGAGAAAGAGAGAAAGAAAGAGAAAAAGAGTGAGAAGGAGAGAGAGAAAGAGAGAGAAAAAGAGAGAGAAAGAAAGAGAGAGAAAGAAAGAGAGAGAAAAGAGAGAGAGAGAGAAGGAGAGAGAGAAAGAGAGAAAAGGAGAGAGAGAAAAGGAGAGAGAAAGAGAAAGAGAGAAAAGAGAGAGAGAAAGAGAGAGAAAAAGAGAGAAAGAAGCGAGTGGAAACAGAGTATCATATACATGTTGCTCTAACTGCTTTCCTTTCTGTTTATCCTAAAATTGTATTTCGTTTTGGCTTTCCTATTTAACATATACAGTACCCGGTATATTGGTTAACATGAGTTATACTACCTGTCTTTCCGCTTAAGTGTTTATTTACTTATCTTGCAATACTTCTGTGGTATATATCATCACTGTTACTAACATCTAGTCCTTATTTCATTCATTCACAGCATTGTGTCTTATCACATGTTTGCTGTCATTTAATTTTGAAATCTTCATTCTCGGAATGTCCTTTCCGTACATTGTACTTCAAGCTTTCTATTTATATATTTCGTGGATCTCGGTTGTCCGACTGCTTCCTCGGCTCCACGCCTCCATATACTACTGTACACCCTCGACTTATTTTCTCACCTGTTTCAAAACTCATCAAAATGCCTGGGCAAAGATCAACAGACGCCTCAATTGTAGCGTGTCCTACTTTCTGTCCTGATCCCAGGGAAGTCCCGTGGTTCGTTTCGTGTAGGCAGAGGCTAGCTGGGCGTGACCTGTCTCTGAGGCACATCACGCTTTCATTATCAGAAGGTCTTGGAAACACAGGCGTGTCACTGTATCCAGTTTATGGCATGGGGAATTTACCTTTTACCTTTCTCTGTGACATTCATTCATTCAATCATTCAATCATTTGCATGTCCCTGGCGGAACTTTGCCTCCCTAACAGCACTCCTGTAAGCCTCTCGGTTGTGAGCAAGATGGCCTGTTGCTGATGCATCCATTTGCAGATCATCAACGATGTCTTGCAGCCATCTTCACCTTGGTCTTCCTCTCTTTTTCCCATTATGTACCCTTCTAAGACGGTCCTCTCTAGATTATCATGTAATGTTTAATGTGTCCAAAATATTTAAGTTTTCTCTCTTTAATCCTCTTTACTAGCCAACCTTCTTCTATATTAAGTTCTTTTAGTATGGATATATTTGTTCTTTTTTTATGTCCATGATATTTGAAGAACTCTTCTGTAGCATTTACATTCAAATGCATTTATGTGTTTCTCAGCTGTTTTGTTAAGTGTCCAGGTCTCACAGGTATATGTTGCGATGGGAAAAATGCATGCCCTTAAAAATCTTATTTTTGTGTTTCTATCTGCTCCTCTCCACTCTCTGTGACAAGATCCTGTAAATTACTCTTATTTTTTAATGCTATTTTCCGGTGGAAACTTATGTACGCAATAGAAATTGAAGTTGTCGTCCTTAATGTCCTCTTTTATTTATTTTACGAACTAGTGACCCAGTCTCCTTATCTCAACTTTGGGGACGCCTATGGCTGTTTGATTTCGGAGACTGGCTTTAACTTTGCTCATGTTGTTGGCTAATGACCGGTATTGATCTGAACTAAATTTAGCTTGTAATCCTTCTGTCTCAAGTTTGTGAAATCGAAACAAAATTTTCTAAAAACTGAGGATCAAGATTTTTTTTTTTTGGACTCATCGCTGTTATTAGAAGGGAAATTTGAGGCCCTGTAAATGAGGATATAAAGAAGACCGGGGAGTTTTACCAGGACAAAAGGCACAAACTGAGCACTGGAACAAACTCGTTCATTCCTTCCTTGTTCTGGTCATAGGTTTTGGGGCAGGGAAGAGAGCCGGGCATAAAATTGTGTACATCACCCTCTAGGGTGCTCCATGTACTTCATCCTCTAGTGTGCTCCATGTACCTCACCCTCTAGTGTGCTCCGTGTACTTCATCCTCTAGTGTGCTCCGTGTACTTCATCCTCTAGTGTGCTCCGTGTACTTCATCCTCTAGTGTGCTCCTTGTACTTCATCCTCTAGTGTGCTCCGTGTACTTCATCCTCTAGTGTGCTCCGTGTACTTCATCCTCTAGTGTGCTCCGTGTACTTCATCCTCTAGTGTGCTCCGTGTACTTCACCCTCTAGTGTGCTCCGTGTACTTCATCCTCTAGTGTGCTCCGTGTACTTCATCCTCTAGTGTGCTCCGTGTACTTCATCCTCTAGTGTGCTCCATGTACCTCACCCTCTAGTGTGCTCCGTGTACTTTACCCTCTAGTGTGCTCCGTGTACTTCATCCTCTAGTGTGCTCCGTGTACTTCATCCTCTAGTGTGCTCCTTGTACCTCACCCTCTAGTGTGCTCCTTGTACCTTACCCTCTAGTGTCCTCCTTGTACATCACCCTCTAGTGTGCTCCATGTACCTTACACTCTAGTGTGCTCCTTGTACATCACCCTCTAGTGTGCTCCATGTACCTTACACTCTAGTGTGCTCCTTGTACATCATCCTCTAGTGTGCTCCATGTACTTCGCCCTCTAGTGTGCTCCATGTACCTCACCCTCTAGCGCGCTCCATGTACCTCACCCTCTAGTGTGCTCCTTGTACATCACCCTCTAATGTGCTCTCTTTACATCACCCTCTAATGTGCTCTCTTTACATCACCCTCTAGTGTGCTCTCTTTACATCACCCTTTTTGTGTACTCTCTTTACATCACCCTTTAGTGTGCTCTCTTTACATCACCCTCTAGTGTGCTCTCTTTACATCACCCTCTAGTGTGCTCTCTTTACATCACCCTTTAGTGTGCACTCTTTACATCACCCTTTAGTGTGCTCTCTTTACATCACCCTTTAGTGTGCTCTCTTTACATCACCCTTTAATATGTTATCTTGTCATCACCCTTTAGTGGACTGGCAAGCTCTAACACCAAATTCCGTGTAGAGTTTTTTCTTCTTGTGGTACATGCCCTACCTTCACCCTGTTTCTATGGCAGGCACTAACACTAAATCCCGTATATAGTTGTTTCTTCTTGTGATACATGTCCTGCCTTCACCCTGTTTCTATGGCAGGCACTAACACTAAATCCCGTATATAGTTGTTTCTTCTTGTGATACATGTCCTGCCTTCACCCTGTTTCTATGGCAGGCACTAACACTAAATCCCGTATATAGTTGTTTCTTCTTGTGATACATGTCCTGCCTTCACCCTGTTTCTATGGCAGGCACTAACACTAAATCCCGTGTATAGTTGTTTCTTCTTGTGATACATGTCCTAACTTCACCCTGTTTCTATGGGAGTCGCTGAGTGTTGGGTTTCAGAAATGTTTAATTATTGGTGAGGCTTTTTTCGCAAGCAATCCATAAAATCCGCAGGACTGACTAAGCCTCAAACTTAGAAACGTCCAGACAAAATTAGCCACCATTTTCGTCTGTAATCTCCTAAGTGGACGCTGGCTACATTAAATCCCCCGTGGCCTTTCCTTTTGCCATTTCTGTACAGTACTCGTGCTTGAGGGAATACTGTACCCCTTCAATTCCCCTAATGTTGGTTACTTATCTGTACTGTTGCTGTTTTATTCTTTTATTCCACAGGATTTTATCTGTTTGAGTTTGTTCTATGTATTCAGTTCTGGACTGTAGTTTTCTAACATGAACGAAACATTGTAAGTTCCCTAGCGGAGTCTCATTTTTACTGTAATATATATATATATATATATCTAAGGGTATGAAATGGGACAGACAAATGCTGTACATAGTAATGAAGTATGCGGTTCTAACGGAGCATACTTTCCAAGACATATGCTTGTTCTTTCCTCTGGTTTCCTTTCTGTTTTGCGCTTTAAAAAAAAAGTACATCTGTGATACAGAAAACAGCAAGGGTAACCGGTCCAGCTGCGAATTTAAAAGCATGAAGTATTTCATATACATAAACAACCATGAACATTAAACAGGCAACAAGGAATCATTGTTAAAATACCCACATAAAGGCAATCTCAGTGACTGCAATAACTGGAGGGTTGTAACCTTATTATCAGTTGTGTCCAAGGTGTTTTGTAAAGTGATTCTAGATAGAATTAAGGATGTAGTGGATACTGCAATGAGAGAAGAACAGGCAGGATTTCGAAAAGGGAGAAGCTGTCTCGACCAGATCTTTACTTTGAGAATAATACTTCAAGAACATATTTAATCAATCAAATACCGCGTGGTGCAGGCGATCATTTCTTCCCACAATTCCCTGTCTTTAGACTTGATTATGAGATCCGCCGGTGACTTTCTGCCTAGCCACACTAACAGCCCATCCAGTAACTTCTCTCTCTGTCTTCCTCTGCCTTTTCTGCCCTCAGTTTTTCCGGTTGCCACAATGTGTTCCAATTTTCCTCTTCTCAGAAAATGTCCTACAAATCTCGCTTGTCTGCTTCTGATCTGTGCTGTAATTTGTCTTTTAACTCCAGCCTCTCTTAAGACTTCTTCATTGATTTTCTTAGCTGTCCATGGTACCTTCAACATACTCCTTTTAAACCACATCTCCATGGCCTCCATTTCTCGCTGTACTCTCTTATTCATGGACCATGCTTCACATCCATAAAACAAAATTGGCTCGAAGTAACATTTAAGTACTCGGAATCTTGTTTCCATTGATATGGATCTGTTGCACAAGATGTTTCTCATTTTCTGGAATGCTGACATGGCCTGAGAACGTCTGATTTTTATTTCATTGTGACATTTCCCATCAGCTGTTATAATTGTTCCTAAATACTTGAATCTATCAACTTATTTCAGTTCTGTGCCATCGATGGTAATGATACATTGTGGTGGTATTCTTTTCTTTGAGATGACCATCACTTCAGTCTTCTTTTTATTCTGGATGAGGCCTTTACTTTTACTTTCATGAACCACGATGTCCAGAACAGCCTGTAGCTCCCCTTCACTTTTAGCAATCAGAACTGTGTCGTCTGCATATTTAAAAGCAAAAAAAAAAAAATTAATCCTGAACTTCATAGACTTTTAAAAAGTATTTGAAAGAATACAGAGAGATTCATTACAGAGAATTTTAAGACTATATGGAATACCATCTAAAATTGTTAACATCATTAGAGATCTCTACAACAGATATTGTGCAGTCAAAACAGAAGAAGGAATGAGCGAATGTTTTCAAATTGAAACAGGCGTGAAACAAGGATGTATATTATCTCCATTGCTTTTTGGAATTGCCAAAGACTTTATAATGAAAGGATGCTCTACAGGTAAAACCGGCATTGACTGGATACATAGGACCCAAATAGAAGATCTTGATTTTGCAGATGACAGAACTCTTACCAGTGACAACGTGAAATCGATGGAAGAAAAAAAAATTCCCTGTCTTCCTTGGCTAGCAAAATAGGTCTTGAAATTAACAAATTCAAAACAAAAATAATTAAACTTCTAATTAATCAAGAAGGAGAAATATACGTAGAAGGAACAGCTGTTGATGAAGTAAACCAATTTGCATACCTTGGCAGCTACATAGACCGGAATGGTGACACCAGGAAGAAAGTTAGGATTAGAATTGCAAAAGCAGCATTGTCCTTCAAAAATCTTGAGAACATATGGGATTCAAAAGTTATAAGCACAAAAATCAAATTAAGATTATTCAGTTCAAATGTGATATCCTCCCTCATTTATGCATGTGAAAGCTGGAAAAGAGCTAAAGAAATAGACAAGAAATTATACTCTTTTGAAAACAAATGCCTAAGGAAAATACTTGGTATAAAGTGGAACGAATTTAAGAACAAAACAAATATAAAACAGATGAGCAAACAACAACCTGTCTCATTGGTGATCAGAAAAAGAAGATGGACATATGTAAGCCATGTGATGAGAAGAAACAATCAGAGAATACCAAAACAAGATATCAAATAGAGCACAACAGACCGAAGAAAAAGATGTCGACCACGTGAAACTCTAAAGAGGACATTGTTAAGAGAAGCCATTTTAATGGGCATAACATCCCTTGATGAAGTTGAAAAACTCGCAGAAAACAGGAAAACTTGGCAAACAACAATGCGAGCCCTATGTGACGTTTAACGGCACGGGACGGATGTAAAATGTGAGATGACAGATATATATATATGTGTGTGTGTGTGTGTGTGTGTGTGTATGTGTGTATATATGTATGTATGCATGTTAGAGCATCACGCTGGAACGCCTGGAGCAATTTCAACCAAACGTGGCACACATATGACTTACATTCTGGAAACTGCACCGTGTGCGTTATATCATGCCTGTGACCCCTAAGGGGGCCTTGGTGGTTAGGATGGGATCAAAACCGAAAGATGAAAACAATACCCGCCACTGAACGATGGGAAGTAACTCCCGTGATATTTACGCCTGCTGTGGATTGTCGGCCGTGACGGACAAAGGTCAGCTCACATAAATCGATGACGTTATATCTACTGAGATGCCGAACCGTTGGCGTTGATAACGAGAAACATGATACACGGAGCAGATTTCTGATTCACGAAAGACACCCTACTGTTGTTCACCTCAGCGTCCATTTAGAAAATGATCAGAATGTTTATGTCATAACAGAGAGCGCCCATACATTCGTTGATTAGTTTCCAACCACATGCCGGTGGGACCCTAGGGATGTGGATGGGAATCTTCTAGAAAGTTCTGGATTTAATTGCGGTCTTGGACTCTTGATGTTAGGGAAACTTCCAGCATCCACCCGAATCTTAGATGGTCGTATATAAGGTAAGCTAATTCGGCAAGTCTTCCAGTTTATCATCTGTCAGGGAATGTGACAGTGTCATGTCGCTCTTTTAGTTGATGGTCTCTTTTTTTGTTTTAATTATATTTGTAAAAATAAATTTTAACTTTGTTTTCTCCTTATGTTTACATTAGCTTTTTACTGTATTCTATAGTAGACTGCATTCCTCTGTGACACTGTGCCGTTTTTTTTATTTTTTCAAATTAGCTTTTCAAATTAGGGAGAAAGAGAGGGGAGAGAAAGAAAAAGGGAGAGAGAGGGAAAGGGAGAGAGAGTGAAAGGGAGAGAGAGGAGAGATGATGAGGGAGAGAGATGGAGGCGCGGAGAGAGACAGAGAGAGATAGAGGGAGGGAGAGAGCGAGAGGGAGAGAGACAGGGAAAGAAAGGGAGAGAGTGAGGTAGAGAGAGAGGAAGAGAGAGGTAGAGAGAAACAGAGAGGGAGAGAGAGAAGGAGAGCGATAGGGAGAGAGATAGATTTGAGATCGCCATGTTTCTCCCACAAACAACTTTATGTTGCTTGCTCAAGGGAGAGAGAGAGAAGGGGAGAGAGAGAGAAAGAGAGAGGGAGAGAGATAGAAAAAGACAGAGAGAGAGAGAGAAAGGGAGAGAGATAGATTTGAGATCTCCATGTTTCTCCCACGGACAACTTTATGTTGCTTGCTCAAAGGTGGGTTCACCCAATAATTTATTTATTCTTGTTCCTAGAGATGAAACTAAACATTTTGTTTATAATCAAACCGTCTAGACTCTGTAGAACCATCTAGAAGGTCGTGGAAATGAATAGAACATTGTAGAACCTTATTAAAGATCGTAGGACTGAATAGACCTCTGTAGAACATTGTAGAAGGTTATGGAAAGGAATAGAACGTTGTAGAACCGTCTGGAAGGTTGTGGAAATGAATAGAACTTTCGTGATTGGGATAAATAAATACCCGGACAACGTCGGGTACTCAGCTAGTATGTATAAAAACATTGGAACAACAGTTCTTGTAAATCAAACAGAAAATAAAAAACTCCAGCAAAATTGCTCTACCTGTTTATATTGCTTATCAAAACATCCGAGATCAACATCAACAGCTTTATAATAAACATATCTGCCATATCATTAGCGAGAAACAACACGGTGCCTATATTTAGCTTACGTTTTAGCTGAAAATATCTTAATCCTTCCCATGCAGTTAAACGTCACATAGGACTCGCATGGTAATTCGCAAAGTTTTCTATTTCCGGCGAGCTTTTCAACCTCATTGTATTTCTGTTTTCGGCGAGCTTTTCAATCTCATCAAGGGATATTGTGCCCACTAAACTGGCCTCTCTTAACAATGTCCTCTTCAGTGTTTCACGTGGTTGACCTCTTTTTCTTCGGCCTGTTATGTTCCATTTGATAGCTTGTTTTGGTATTCTCTGATTGTTTCTTCTCATCACATGACCGCCATATGTCCATCTTCTTTTTCTAATCTCCCATGAGATAAGTTGTTGTTTGCTCATCTATCTTGTCTCTGTGTTAAATTAATCTACACTGACTTACATATACGTGGATTATACTTGCCATCAATGATAATTCGCTTGTACTGTAGAACTCTGATAGTTCACTCATACTGTAAAACTCTGATAGTTCACTCATAATCTAGAATTCTGATAGTTTTACTCATACTCAATAACTCTTATAGTTCACTTATTCTCTAGAACTCTGATAGATCACTCATACTCTACTCCTCTGATAGTTCTCATTCTCATACTCTAGAATTCTGATATGTCACTTATACTCTAGAACTTTATTAGTTCACTCATACTCTAGAACTCTAATAAATCACTCATACTCTAATAGCTCACTCATATTCTAATAGTTCACTCATAGTCAAGAACTCTGATAGTTCACTTGTACTAGTTTAAAATATGAGTCTCCAAAACTCAAAATAAAATTTTTGTGAATGCTACTGATTTATTTGTATTTTTTTTCAAAGCTGTTCCCCATGGCCCTATGGTAGGAGAAGAATGCGTACATTTTATGAGAACATATAGGCGCACAAAAAGCACATAATGAAAACTCCCTCCCATGTTAGCAAACCTCCCATATTAATTACACGGAGCAGGCAGTCAACTCCCATAAACCCTTCCATTTCCGCTGTCGGCAAGCCTCCAGCGGAAGACGTTGACGAGGAATCTGCTGATGTATTGTCGCATTTATGAACTGGGATTACCGTCCTCTTGTTGGCCTAACGACCGATGAGACGGTATGGTATTACGATAATGAGCACCAGTAATCCGGCAAAAAAAAGGCTCAAGAGAATTCAAAATGGAAAGAAAGGGCATTTTTTTCGCTGATCATTTTAAGCTTTTCGTGCTCTAAAACTTTTATGGCTAAAAAAAAAAAAAATTATGTTACACAATCATTTCCAGAGGCGAAATTTTAAGGTCAGCTGTCCCAGTCGCCGCAGAGGCGAATCAGGCGTAGATCAAGACACCATCATATTTCTCGAGATTCGCCAGCGAATGGCTGTCGCCATGTTTGAATCTGGCTAACGTGATGGAGGTCCACAAGAACTCATGGCAGCAATGGAGGAGCATTGTGGAAAGTCTACTTCACAAAGTCGACTGCAGGAAGTACGGAAAGCCACTATAGAATTTAATAGTCTTTCACAAGTAAATATGAGATTAACACTAACACATACACAAATATTTCGGAGATTTCCAACCAAGTTTTAAGTTAACCATTAAAAGTTTAGTGACGTTTCCACTTCATTGTTGAAACATGTCACATGTCACGTGATCAATTCAGTAAAATGTGGGGAAACATGGACCCCGCGATAAAAGGTATAAAATGATATTGGGAGAGTGCAGCAAGAAATCTGGCTCC
The DNA here is from genome assembly GCA_009760885.1 of Achatina immaculata. NCBI lineage: Eukaryota > Metazoa > Mollusca > Gastropoda > Stylommatophora > Achatinidae > Lissachatina > Lissachatina immaculata. The sequence goes on from CM019708.1 coordinate 8,911,333, forward strand.
AAGGGCATTTTTTTCGTGTTAAAGTTTAGCTTTCACATATCTGAAAGTTGTCTTCGTTTTACTTTCTTAACTTTTCTTCACACATCTTACTGTTGGCTATGTCTCATTTTCTTAACTTCTCTTCACCTAAATAAATGAATAATTTGATATTTAAATAATGATATCTGTAGAGTATTATCTTATCATCTTCGCACTCCCTGTCGGCGAATATCTATATAAAACAATGTATCAATAATACAAAATTATTTACAAGACTATTAAACATTTTTAAAATTCGCAACAAATAAACTATGTAATGGATCATGATTATTATTACGCCAAGAGAGAGAGAGAGAGAGAGAGAGATACAGACAGACAGACAGAGAGACAGACAGAGACAGAGAGTCAGAGACAGAGAGAGACAGACAGAGAGAGACAGAGACAGAGAGAGAGAGAGAGAGACAGACAGAGACAGAGACAGAGAAACAGAGACAGAGAGAGAAACTCTTCAATTTTTTTTAAATAAAGCCCCCACGCAGAGCTCCCGTGATTTTCCGCTAGGAGGCCGCAGTAGCACATATGGGGTTCAGTAAATGTGAGCAGTCATTTTGTGTTTTGGAATACGCAAGAAACTCATCCGTTGTGACTGTGCAACGACGATTTCGAGCGGAATTCCAGAAGTCAGCACCTGCTTTCAACAATCTCAAGAAGTGGTATGCGAAATTCCGAGATGAAGGGGGAGTTTCACTGGTGACCTTCTCTAACACGATTCACAGTTTCTTCGTTTGGTCCTGGACGTCCTTACCGAAGAGTTGTGCACAGACAGTCTTCATCCTGGAAATTCACATACGACTTCTTGAAACTATTGAAAGCGGGTGCTGCCTTCTGGAATTCCGCTCGAAATCGTCGCTGCAAAGTCATAACGGACGAGATTCTTGCGTATTCCAAAACAAAAAATGACTACTCACGTTTAATGAACCCAGTATTTGCTACTACCGCCTCCTGGCGGCAAACCACGGGAGCTCTGCGCGCACGGGCTTATTTTTAAAAATCTTAAAGAGTTTCTTTCTCTTTTGGCGCAAGAATAATCATATTCTGTTACTAAGTTTATTTGCTGTGAATTTTAAAAATATTCCACAGACTTATGAATAACCCTGTGTACATGTCCCAGTGTACGACTGTCGATGACATCAGGACCAGGTTTCCTCTCTCGCAGCCCCGACAGGCTGAGGAATGGCACAGTTGAACCGACGATCTCTGACAGCGCTGCCTTTTCCACAGCCAGAAGGATGAGAGCCCTCAAGAGACTGGGTCTATAATAACAACTTACTAAGTCGAAGTGGAGTCTCTTGCGGGTGCACTCATTGACAATTCATTCAGAAAAACACCTCGAAACCACACAAACAATTCTATAGTAAATACTCCCGTCTTGTTTGTGCCGTGAAATATTGCGATTATTATATATAATCAGTACATTATTTTCAAATTTTAATCTCAAAGGACCAGAACAAAACCATATGTATATGGCCAACGTTAAGAACGGAATTCTGCTAACGTTTTTATCTTAGCTCCAACACTTGGCCGCAGCTTTTCAATTCCATGGTTGAAGGTTTATCTTCCAGCCCTCTTCTGTAACAGCTAACAGGTGTTTATAGCTTCCTTGTTCATCATTTAGGTATCCGGGTATTATCACTTCAGTTTCTTTATTCTTCCTAACAATTTTTTAGTACATTCTTCCGTCATGTTTTTATAGTGAAATATTGCGATTCTTATGTATAGTTTGTACAATATTTTCAAATTTTGTTCTCTCCATATTGTTCTCTCGCTTTTACTATCCACCCCCACCAAGGCGGCCTTTGTCTTATGCCACAGGTAACCGGTCTGTCCAAATTGTTTATCCTTTGCCATGTCTTGGCCAATCGCCTGCTCCCACTTTGTATTACCTACTTCTGTCTTTGCCGACATTTTTACTAGGAGGATACCAGAACGCTAATTTCTTGAAATATTTTCCGTGTTTTTTTTAATGTGTTGTGTTGTTCTTGTATGTGGTCCTTGACAAAGGCTGACGCCGAAATATTGGATGTTGTCAGTCATTTGCATGTCCCTTGCAGAACTTTGCCTCCCTAAAAGCATTCCTGTAGGACTCTTGGTTGTAAGCAAGAAGCACTGTTGCTGGTGCATCCATTTGTACATCATCAACGATGTCTTGCAGCCATCTTCACCTTGGTCTTCCTCTCTTGTTTTCGCATTATGTACCCTTCCAAGATGGTCTTATCTAGATTATCATGACGTTTAATGTGTCCACAATATTTAAGTTTTCTTTGTTTTATTCTCTTTACTAGCCAGCCTTCTTCAGTATTATGTTCTTGTAGTATTGATTATTTGTTCTTTTCTGTGTCAATGATATTTGAAGAATTTTCTGTAGCATTTACATTCAAAGGCATTTATGTGTTTCTCAGCTGTTTTGTTAAGTGTCCAGGTCTCACAGGCATATGTTGCGATGGGAAAGATGCATGCCCTTAAATATCTTATTTTTCTAGTTCTGTGTGTTCCTCTCCACAGCTTCTTTAGTTGTTTTACTTTCTGAAGAGCGACAGATGTCTCCTTTAAATTTCCCTTACTGTATCTCCATTATTAGTTAGCAGTGATCCAAGATATTCAAAACTCCCCACTTCTTCCAGTTTTTCCTCAGTGACATATATTTCAGCTGCCTTGTTTGTTTTGTCCGTTGTCATCAATTTAGTTTTCTTCGCATTAAGATAGAGGTTTTGCTCTTCGCTGTTCTTACGGACTGACATAATTAGTTTTTCCATTCCTTTTTGTGTTATGGACAGTAATACTGTATCATCAGCATGTCTGATCTCTGGTATTTCATAACCTCCAATTTTTATGGCATCATAATGAACCATAACCTCTGTCTACCTTTATTAACACAATCAGTTTTACCGTAGTCGTCTCTTCTCTTATCTCTACAAATGTAAGACATACATGGCAGCGAGATTCTGGATGGAAGGAGACATTTCTTAACAACAAAGAAGATTTGTAAGTTATCCATGAGAGATTTTACATCAGCTATGAGGAATTGAACGATCTGATGTTTGTGTGTGTGTAAGGGGGGGGGGGTCATCTGTAGGAAGTGGAACGATCTGGAAGGGGGGGGGGGTCAGCTGTGAAGAGTGGAACAATCTGGGGTGGGGGGTCAGCTATGAGGGGTGGAATAATCTGGTGGTGGTGGGTCAGCTATGAGAAGTGGAACAATCTGGTGGTGGTGGGTCAGCTATGAGAAGTGGAACAATCTGGTGGTGGTGGGTCAGCTATGAGAAGTGGAATAATCTGGTGGTGGTGGGTCAGCTATGAGAAGTGGAATAATCTGGTGGTGGTGGGTCAGCTATGAGAAGTGGAACAATCTGGTGGTGGTGGGTCAGCTATGAGAAGTGGAACAATCTGGTGGTGGTGGGTCAGCTATGAGGAGTGGAACAATCTGGTGGTGGGGTCAGCTATGAGGAGTGGAAAGATCTGGTGGTGGGGTCAGCTATGAGAAGTGGAACAATCTGGTGGTGGGGTCAGCTATGAGAAGTGGAACAATCTGGTGGGGGTCAGCTATGAGAAGTGGAACAATCTGGTGGTGGGGTCAGCTATGAGAAGTGGAACAATCTGGTGGTGGGGTCAGCTATGAGAAGTGGAACAATCTGGTGGTGGGGTCAGCTATGAGGAGTGGAACAATCTGGTGGTGGTGTCAGCTATGAGGAGTGGAAAGATCTGGTGGGGGTGGGGGGTCAGCTATGAGGAGTGGAAAGATCTGGTGGAGGGGGGAAGGTTCATCTGTGAGGAGTAGAAAAATCTGGTGGTGGGGTCAGCTATGAGGAGTGGAACAATCTGGTGGAGGGGGGGGGTTAGCTGTGAGGAGTGAAAAGATCTGGTGGTGGTGGGTGGGGGGTCAGCTGTTAGGAGTGAAACAATCTGGTCTTGGGGTTGGGGTCAGCTATGAGGAGTGGAACAATCTGGTGGGGGGGGGTGGGGGTCAGCTATGAGGAGTGGAAAGATCTGGTGGGGGGAGGGTCAGTTGTGAGGAGTGGAACAATCTGGTGGAGGGGGGGGGGTAAGCTGTTATTAGTGGGACAATCTGACGGTGGGATCAGCTGTGAGAAGTGGGACAATCTGGTGGAGGGTTCAGCTGTGAGGAGTGGAACAATCTGGTGGAGGGGGTAAGATGTTATTAGTGGGACAATCTGATGGTGGGATCAGCTGTGAGAAGTGGGACAGTCTGGTGAGAGGTTCAGCTGTGAGGAGTGGGACAGTCTGGTGGGAGTCAGCTGTTAGGAGTGTGACAATATGATAGTGGGGTCAGCTGTGAGGAGTGGAACAGTCTGCTGGGGGTCAGCTGTGAGGAGTGGGACAATCTGATGGTGGGATCAGCTGTAAGGAGTGGGACAATCTGGTGGGGGTTCAGCTGTGAGGAGTGTAACAATCTGGTAGGGGTCAGCTGTGAGGAGTGGGACAATATGATGTGGGGTCAGCTGTGAGGAGTAGGACAATCTGTTGATGGGGTCAGCTGTGAGGAGTGGGACAATTTGGTGTGAGGTCAGCTATAAGGAGTAGAACAATCTGATGGAAGTGGGGGGTCAGCTGTGAGAAGTGGGACAATCTGTTGCGGGGGTCAGCTGTGAGGAGTGGAACAATTTGGTGGGGGTTGTCAGCTGTGAGGAGTGGGACAATCTGTTGATGGGGTCAGCTGTGAGGAGTGGGACAATTTGGTGTGAGGTCAGCTATAAGGAGTAGAACAATCTGATGGAAGTGGGGGGTCAGCTGTGAGAAGTGGGACAATCTGTTGCGGGGGTCAGCTGTGAGGAGTGGAACAATTTGGTGGGGGTTGTCAGCTGTGAGGAGTGGGACAATCTGTTGATGGGGTCAGCTGTGAGGAGTGGGACAATTTGGTGTGAGGTCAGCTATAAGGAGTAGAACAATCTGATGGAAGTGGGGGGTCAGCTGTGAGAAGTGGGACAATCTGTTGCGGGGGTCAGCTGTGAGGAGTGGAACAATCTGGTGGGGGTTGTCAGCTGTGAGGAGTGGAACAATCTGGTGGGGGTTGTCAGCTGTGAGGAGTGGGACAATCTGGTGGGGGTTGTCAGCTGTGAGGAGTGGGACAATCTGGTGGGGGTTGTCAGCTGTGAGGAGTGGGACAATCTGGTGGGGGTTGTCAGCTGTGAGGAGTGGAACAATCTGGTGGGGGTTGTCAGCTGTGAGGAGTGGGACAATCTGGTGGGGGTTGTCAGCTGTGAGGAGTGGAACAATCTGGTGGGGGTTGTCAGCTGTGAGGAGTGGGACAATCTGGTGGGGGTTGTCAGCTGTGAGGAGTGGGACAATCTGGTGGGGGTTGTCAGCTGTGAGGAGTGGGACAATCTGGTGGGGGTTGTCAGCTGTGAGGAGTGGAACAATCTGGTGGGGGTTGTCAGCTGTGAGGAGTGGGACAATCTGGTGGGGGTTGTCAGCTGTGAGGAGTGGGACAATCTGGTGGGGGTTGTCAGCTGTGAGGAGTGGGACAATCTGGTGTGTGAGGGTGGGAGGTGTCAACTGTGGGATGTGTAGCAATTTTTTTTTTGGGGGGAGGGAGGGAAGGAGGAGGCGAACTATAAAGAGAGTGACTCTGTCTCGGTACTGAGTGTTATTTTAAGAGGAAATAAAGATCAAAACTGAAGACAGACTATGAAAGCTCAAATGTACTAAGTCTTCCAACACAAACATTGTTGCTAATGTTGCAGACAGTTTTTGCTAGAATAAATCATGAGGGAGGCATTACAGCACAAGTGTTGCTAAACAGCTTCTAAAGTAGACACTGTTTGAGTACTAACATCTATGATGAAAAGAGAATTACGTAAGTTTCATTTAAAGAAGCACCACAGAGGGAACTACTGGCACTGGGGGCACAGAGAGAATTACTGGGAGTGAGGCCACAGAGAGAACTACTGGCACTGGGGGCACAGAGAGAATTACTGGCACTGGAGCCACAGAGAGAATTACTGGCACTGGGGCCACAGAGAGAATTACTGGCACTGGGGCACAGAGAGAACTACTCGCACTGGGGGCACAGAGAGAATTACTGGCACTGAGGCCACAGAGAGAAGTACTCGCACTGGGGGCACAGAGAGAATTACTGGCACTGAAGCCACAGAGAGAAGTACTGGCACTGGGGGCACAGAGAGAATTATTGGCACTGAGGCCACAGAGAGAAGTACTGGCACTGGGAGGACAGGGAGAATTACTGTCACTGGGTGCACAGAAAGAATTACTGTCACTGGGGGAACAGAAAGAATTACTGTCACTGGGAGCACAAGGAGAATTACTGTCACTGGGAGGACAGGGAGAATTACTGTCACTGGGAGGACAGGGAGAATTACTGTCACTGGGAGGACAGGGAGAATTACTGTCACTGGGAGCACAGAAAGAATTACTGGCACTGATGGCACAGAAAGAATTACTGACAATGAGGATACAGAAAGAAATACTTGCACTAAGGGCACAGAAAGAAGTACTGTCACTGGGGGAACAGAAAGAATTACTGTCACTGTGAGCACAGAGAGAATTACTGTCACTGTGAGAGCAGAACGAATTACTGTCCTTGAGAGCACAGAAAGAATTACTGTCACTGTGAGCACAGAAAAAAATTACTGTCACTGAGAGCACAGAGAGAATTATTGGCAATGTCAGCATAGAGAGACTTGCTGGCACTGTGAGACTAGCTAGAATTACTGGTGCCTGGAACGCACAGAGATTTATTGGCACTGGGAGCAAAGAGAGAATTACTGACACTGGCAGCAGCGGCAATGTTAGTGTGTACAGCACCAAGACAAGTGTGTCTGAGATGACATCACCATCGGAGTTAGCCAATCAAAGCTGGTGAAGATCATATGTTGTTTCCACATAGTACTCAAGAAAATATGATACAGCCTGTCCAACAGCAACAATAAATGATATGCTAATATAACTGAAGATATCACAGACGTTTTGGAGCTTCGAAATAAAACGTCTGTGGTATCTTCAGTTTTGAAAGTTTATAACAACAGTATGGCATTCACTTTTCTAACATCACTCACTCGTCGCTGGCTCGTGCGTTATTCTCTATTCCTGAACTTGGTATGATTCATTTCCTATTTTCTCTGCATTCGCTTTAACCCTTATATTTTAGTGTTATCCATTATGCCTCACTATGCAAGCAGCCATTCCCCCATCATCATGATGTGCCTTTTCCCCAGATAAAGTTGACTGCAGAAGTCCTCCAACTAGCATATTTTCACAGTACACGACCTCAGACTGAACCCCGTCCATTTTACTCTATTGCTCCCCGGTCTATGGAGTTGTAAATATGAAAATTGTCCCTCGGTCTATAGAGTTAGAAATGTGAAAATTGCCTCCCCCCCTCCCCCCGATCTATGGAGTTAGAAATGTGAAAATTCCCTCTCCCCCCCCCCTCCCCCCGGTCTATAGAGTAAGAAATGTGAAAATTGCTCCGGTTTATAGAGTCAGAAATGTGAAAAATTGTCCCCCGGTCTATGGAGTTAGAAATGTGAAAATTGCTCCCCGGTTTATAGAGTCAGAAATGTGAAAATTGCTCCCCGGTTTATAGAGTCAGAAATGTGAAAATTGTCCCCCGGCCTATAGAGTTGTAAGTGTGAAAATTGTTCCCCAGTATATAGACTTGTAAATGTGAAAATTGTCCCCCGGTCTATAGAATTGTAAATGTGAAAATTGTCCCCCGGTCTATAGAATTGTAAATGTGAAAATTGTCCCCCGGTCTATAGAATTGTAAATGTGAAAATTGTCCCCCGGTCTATAGAATTGTAAATGTGAAAATTGTCCCCCGGTCTATAGAATTGTAAATTTGAAAATTGTCCCCCGGTCTATAGAATTGTAAATGTGAAAATTGTCCCCCGGTCTATAGAATTGTAAATGTGAAAACTGTCCCCCGGTCTATAGAATTGTAAATGTGAAAATTGTCCCCCGGTTTATAGAATTGTAAATATGAAAACAGAAAAGAAAATCTAGATTCTTGAAATGTAGATATACGCAAGAATAGGGTGAATTGTTTGGCCAGAAAGTAGAAGAAGAAATACTAAATCAAGTGAAATTAAAACAAAAATAATGAAAAGCGATTGGACCAGGCAGTTAAAATTTTTAGGTCATATCAAGGGACGTAATACAGCAATGAAACGCTCGGTGTCTGTGGTATCTTTATTACAAATTCTTGACATCTGAAGTGGTAATTTTATTCACACATAATAATAATAAATCTGTGAATATAAAAAATAAAAGATTACTTGCTTACTACTGGTGATATTTACATTCTGCAGGGCAGTTACCACTTCGACACGATATCCGAGTGGTGTGTCAGTAACGAAGCTCAGGAGAACCAGTGTCGATTCACCTATTTGTTGGGGTTGTTTGTTTGTTTTTTTCACAAATTCACGAAATCAAAGAAAAAAAAACAATTATCTGAACATATCCTATATTTATAATAAATTATTTATGTTACTAGTATTTTTCTTATTATTTTTCTTAAGAAAGAAAACAAAATACTTTCTTCTCGCATCTTACATCCTTCCCGTGCCGTTAAACATCACACAGGCCTCTCAATCCGTCAAGTTTTCCCGTCCTTCAGGAGCTTTTCAACCCCATCAAGGGATGTTATGCCCACTTAACTGGCCTCTCTTAACAATGTCCTCTTTAGAGTTTCACATGGTCTGCCTCTTTTTCTTTGGCCAGTTGTGTTCCACTTGATAGCTTGTTTTAAAATTCTCTGTTTCTTCTCATCACGTGACCACCATATTTCCATCTCTTTTTTCTAATCACTAATGAGACAGGTTGTTGTTCCCTCATCCGTCTTATCTCTGCGTTGTTCTTGAATTCGCTTCACTTTATACCGAGTATTTTCCTTAAGGATGCTTTCAAAAGAGTCTATTTCTTTAGTTGTTTTCCAGCATTCGTATGCATAAATAAGGATGGACAGTACATTTGAACTGAATAATCTTAATTCGCTTTTTGTGCTTATAACTTTCGAATGCCTCATATTCTCAAGATTCTTGAAGGTCAATGATAATTTTGCAATTCTAATTGTAACCTCCTTTCTGATGTCACTATCAGTTGTAGCTGTCGAGGTATGCAAGGTGGTGGATTTCTTCAACAGCTGTCCCTTCCACGTATATTTTTACTTTTTGATTAATGGAGAATTTCTTTTTTTTTTCCTTGTTAATTTCAAGTCCTATTTTGCTAGCCAATGAAGACAGGGTATCTGTTTTTTCTTGCATTGATTTCACATTGTCACTGATAAGAGTTGAATCATATGCAAAATCAAGATCTTCCAGTTGGGTCCCATATACCCAATCAATGCCTGCTCTACCTGTGCAACATTTTTTCATTATGAAATCAATGCCAATTCCAAAAAGCAAGGGAGATAATATAGATCCTTGTTTCACGCCTGTTTCAATCTGGAACGATTCACTCATTCCTTCTTCTGTGTTGACTGCACAAACATACCCATTTTAGAGGTCCTTAATGATGTTGATAATTTTAGATGATATTCCATATATACTTAAAAATTCTTCACAATTAATCTCTATATATGCTTCAAATACTTCGGCGATATAAAAAAACATAACAATATACTGAAGACCATATTAGAAGGGAAGGTGGAAGGAACAAGAGCGAGAGGAAGACAAAGATATAGAGGGAAGATAACATACAAGAATGGGCAGAACACGGTCTGGCTGAATCAAAGTACGGGAGGGAACGAGGAAAATGGAAATTCATTACCGCCAGTCTTCGCTCTGGAGACGGCACATGATGATGATTTTTGTTAATATGATGATTATTAACGAAACAATTGATCAGCAAGTTTTTTTTAATCTGATTCGTAACTTTCAAAAGAATTTTTCCCTTTTTTCTCTTGTTCTCGTATCAGATTTTTCAGAAACAAATGAACTTAATTGTTTGCAAAAAAGAAGATATGAAAGGACAACAACAACAACAACAAAACAAAATATGAAAAGACATAAAAAACAAAATATGAACGGATAATAAAAAATATGAATGGATGACAAAGAAATACGAAAGGACAAAAAAAAATGAAAAGACAACAAAAAATAAAATGTAAAAAGAAAATAAAAGATATATGGAAGGATAACAGAAAAACAAAATATGAAAGGAGAACAAAAATATGAAATGACAACAAAAAACAAAATATGAAAGGACAACCAAAATAACTAAATATGAAAGGAAAATAAAAACCAAAATACGAAACGACAATAATAAACAAAATACAACAAGAGTGAGCATTTCAAGAGAATCAAGCGTGAGAATTTCTAAGACATTTATGTAGTTTTCGTGACGATTTTGTTTCTGTTATACAAATCGTGTTATCATGTCGAAGTAAACGATTCTTACTTTGTGAAACACCTTTACTTATATGAAGTAAGCGATTCTTACTTCGTGAAACACTTTTACTTTCTGTCGTTGTAAAACAGATGGTTTTATTTTTATAAAACAAATGGGATTTCTCTTTGTGAAACTGTTTAAAATATTTTCATTCGCGTGAAGAAACACATGGTTTGTTTACTGTTTCACTTTTTTTTAAAAAATATGATTTGTTTTTATCAGGAAAACCTATTTTTGTTTAAATAAAGAAAGCACATGGTTTTTATCTTTGCGAAGAAAATTTAAAGAAAATACAGTCTATGGTTTTTATCTTTCCGAAGAAAATATAAAGAAAATACAGTATATGGTTTTTATCTTTCCGAAGAAAATATAAAGAAAATACAGTATATGGTTTTTATCTTTCCGAAGAAAATATAAAGAAAATACAGTATATGGTTTTTATCTTTCCGAAGAAAATTTAACGAAAATACAGTACATGGTTTTGCCTCTGCTAAGAAAAAAATTTTGTTTGCCTTTATACAGAAAATACGTGGTTTCATTTATTGTAAAGAAAAAACGTTTTGGACTTCTTTTTTAAAATAAATAAATAAGACAAATAATTATTGTTTCTTAGTTGGCAATTCTATGTCAGACAAATAGTTTAGTTCTCTACACCCGTTAATTGCGTGAAGAGAAAAGCTAAAGTGTGGGTGTGTGTAAATGTATTAGAGAGAGAGAGAGAGAGAGAGAGGACACGCGTAGTTCAAAAGATGCAGTGCTAAACAGGTATTCTTAGCATTATTCCCTTCTCTCAGTTCTCGCTTTGAGAGAGAGAGAGAGAGAGAGAGAGACAGACAGACAGACAGACAGACAGACAGACAAAGAGATATAGATAGAGAGATATGGAGTTATAGATAAAAAGAGAGATATAGATAGAAAGAGAGATACAGAGATATAGATAGAAAGAGAGCTACAGAGATATAGATAGAAAGACAGATACAGAGATATAGATAGAAAGAGTGCTTCAGAGATATAAATAGAAAGAGAGCGACAGAGATATAGATAGAAAGACAGATACAGAGATATAGATAGAAACAGAGCTACAGATATATATATAGAAAAAGAAATACAATGATATAGACAGAAATAGAGCTACAGAGATATAGATATAAAGAGAGCTACAGAGATATAGATAGAAGGAGAGCTACGAGATATAGATATAAAGAGAGCTACAGAGATAGAGATAGAAAGAGAGATATAGAGATATAGATAGAAAGAGATACACGGATATAGACAGAAAGAGAGATACAGAGATATAGATAAGAAAACTGCAGACAGGCAGACAGAGATACAGATAGCGAGAACTACAGACAGGCAGAGATATCGATAGCGAGAACTACAGGCAGATATATATATATATGGATAGTCAGAACCACATAGATATATATATATATATGGATAGCGAGAACTACAGACAGAGATATAGCGAGAACTACAAACAGAGAGAGATATATGGATAGCGAGGACTACAGACAGAGAGAAATATATGGATAGCAAGAACTACAGACAGAGAGAGCTGCAGACATGCAGAGATTTAGAGAGAACTACAGGCAGGCAGAGATATAGATAACTGCAGACAGACACAGAGAGAGAGAGAGAGAGAGAGAGACCAAAAGACAGGCAGATATATAGATAGAAAAAACTACAGACAGACAGAGATATAGATAGAGAGAGCTGCAGATAGACAGAGATATAGATAGAGAGAGCTATAAGCAAATAGATATATATATAGAGAGAGAGAACTGCAGACAAATAGTGATAAAGTGAGCCACAGACACAGAGAGAGACACACACACAGATATAAATGGGCAGAAAGACGCAGGTGAAGAGGACATGGTAGAAGGACAGAGATAATAGAAAGAGAGAGAGAGAGAGAGAATGATGATTAAACAGAGAAAAACATATCATACAGACAGATAGAGAGAAGAGAGAGAGAGAAAAGATGAAAAGAGGGAGAAAATAGATATTCAGAGAAAGACATAGAGAGAGAAAGACAGAGATTAAAAGAGAGACACAGAGGGAGCGATAGGGGGAACATACATACAGAAATATACGGAGAGAGAGAGAGAGAGAGAAAGAGAGAGAGAAGGGGATAGAGAATGACAGGATGCGACAAAGACTGAGAGATAAACAGAGAGAGAGGAGAGAGAGAGAGAGAGAGAGAGAGAGGAGAGAGAGAGATAATTTCATCTTTTATAAACTAATATTTCCTATTTCAAATAATTTATTAGTGCTCTTTTCATGAAATTATTTCCCTTTAGCAAGCCACTCTCCTGAACATTATAAGAAACGCCCCAGGGGAAGATAACTGGAGATTGCCCCATTAGAAAAACATCCAGAGGAACAGAAGCCCTCAAATCCGCTCCATTAACATTTCTTCAGCATAAACAACTTGTTTACTGGCATTAAAGTTCTGCGTTTAACGGTCTGAGAGCCTGATGCTTTGTGCTGGAGTCAGGGTGCTGCTCAGGTAGCGAAAATCGATAAACCTTGAAATCTGGTCACTCGCTGCTGTAAGCTGTCTTCTTTATCTGTTACATATTGTGTGATCTTAATAGAGATTGAAGGCTATTCGGATCCTAAATCAGTGGTTTTTAAACTTTCGGCTGGCCGTGGGGTCTCACTTTCGGCCAGAGAACAGATGTGGGCCCCTCATTAAAAGTAAAGCAATAAATATAATCTAGATTTATGAAGCAGTATAAAGATTCCAGATTTATAAAGCTGTATGTAGAATCCAGATTTATAAAGCTGTATGTAGAATCCAGATTTATAAAGCAGTGTATATAATCCAGATTTATAAAGCAGTATATAGAATCCAGATTTATAAAGCAGTATATAGAATCCAGATTTATAAAGCAGTATATAGAATCCAGATTTATAAAGCAGTATATAGAATACAGAAGGACCTTCTACAGGGACCAGCTAGCGTGGTCACTTGTCCAGCAACCGAATGGTCGACTGTTCGAATACCCAGCTTTTCTTCCTACCAATACGGCCCCGAGGTCGACCCAGCCTCGTAAAATGTGTAAAAATCTGGGAAGGAAAGGAACTGGCCCACCCTACCTCATACGCTGATGGCCCGGCATAATGAGGTCTCTAACGCTTCATCCCCTACGGCATTTGATATGGGTCTATCTTTAACTTTATACAGAATACAGACTTACAAAGCAGTATATAGAATCCAGATTTATAAAACAGTATATATAATCCAGATTTATAAAGCAGTATATATAATCCATATTTATAAAGCAGTATACATAATCCAGATTCATAAAACAGTATATAGAATCTGGATTTATAAAGCAGTATATATAATCCAGATTTATAAAGCAGTATATATAATCCAGATTCATAAAACAGTATATAGAATCCAGATTTATAAAGCAGTATATATAATCCCGATTTATAAAGCAGTATACATAATCCAGATTCATAAAACAATATATAGAATCCAGATTTATAAAGCAGTATATATAATCCAGATTTATAAAGCAGTATACATAATCCAGATTCATAAAACGGTATATAGAATCCAGATTTATAAAGCAGTATATAAAATCTAGATTTATAAAGCAGTATACATAATCCAGATTCATAAAACGGTATATAGAATCCAGATTTATAAAGCAGTATATAAAATCTAGATTTATAAAGCAGTATACATAATCCAGATTCATAAAACAGTATATAGAATCCGGATTTATAAAGTAGTATATAGAATCTAGAATTATAAAGCAGTATATAGAATCTAGATTTATAAAGCAGTACACAGAATCCAGACGATTTTTTTTTAATACTTCATCCAGCCAGCCAGACTTTGATTGGTCCGTGGGCCCAAAATCCTTCCATCGCCACCTTTAGGGGTCTATGGTTTAGAACCACTGTTCTAAATAAACTCGAAATCAGACAAAAGATCATGTTCTCTATTTAGTTCAGGTCAGATCTGTGTACTATTTGTATGCAAGTGGGTTTATAGCAATTTGATGGTGCAGATTATTTTTCTACAGCGAAGTAAGTAACATTCTTTGTTTACTGCCAGGAAAACTGTCTTTTCTTTTCAAAATATGATAAATATTTTTATAGCAACACAAATAACATTAAAGCATTTCAAGCACAAAATAACGGTTTCTATTCAGCAAAAGTGACATTAAAACATTTTCTGACTTTCCACGTGTAGAAACTGTATATTTTTTAAACTTTCGCAACCAAATCTTCAACTTGAACTGGTTCTACCGTTACACAGTACCTCCTCCTCCTCCTCCTGCTCCTACTCATTCTTCTTCTTCGTCTCCTCTTAATTTTCTTTTTCGTCTCATCCTCCTCATTCTTCTTCTTCTTCTTCTTCTTCTTCTTCTCCTCCTTCTTCTATTTGTCATCATCCTTCTCACCCTCTTTCTTCTTCGTCTCCTCCTACTTCTTCTTCTTCTTTCTTCTCCTTCTTCTCCTTCTTCTTCTCCTCCTCCTCCTCCTATCTTCTTCTTCTTCTTCTTCTTCTTCTTCTTCTCCTCCTCCTTCTTCTTCTCCTCCTCCTCCTCCTCCTTCTTCTTCTTCTTCTTCTCCTCCTGCTCCTTCTTATTCTTCTTCTTTCTTCTCTTTCTCCTCCTCCTCCTTCTTCTTCTTCTTCTCGTCCTCCTTCTTCTTCTTCTTTTCCTTCTTCTTCTTCTTCTCCTCCTCCTCCTTCTTATTCTTCTTCTTTCTTCTCTTTCTCCTCCTCCTTCTTCTTCTTCTTCTCCTCCTTCTTCTTCTTCTTCTTCTTCTCCTCCTCCTTCTTCTTCTTTTCCTTCTTCTTCTTCTCCTCCTCCTTCTTCTTCTTCTTCTCCTCCTCCTTCTTATTCTTCTTCTTCTTCTTCTTCTCCTCCTTCTTATTCTTCTTCTTTCTTCTCTTTCTCCTCCTCCTCTTCTTCTTCTTCTTCTCCTCCTCCTTTTTCTTCTTCTTCTCCTCCTCCTTCTTCTTCTTCTTCTTCTCCTCCTCCTTCTTCTTCTTCTTCTTTTTATCTTCCTCCTCCTTCTTCTTCTCCTCCTCCTCCTTCTTCTTCTTCTTCTTCTCCTTCTTCTTCTTTTGCTTAGAATTCTCACGTACATAACCTAATAAATTTCATTGTTCAGAAAATTTACCAATTAGGCAACATTAAACACTTTGTCGATAAAGACACAAGAAAGATATACTACATATCACACATGCAAACACACTTAGATTACTGTTCCACAATCTGTGATGGATGCTCAGTCTCAAACACAAAGGCTCCACTCACTTCACAAAAGAGTATTAAATCTGATTTGTGACAAACACCCAGTACATACAATGTATCACAAACAACTCAAAATTTTACCCCTCAAATATAGAGTCATTTTTAACAAAGTTAAGTTTGTTCAAAGAATTCTGTCGCACAATGCTCCGCCTTACTTGTGGTCATTGTTTACGTATAACATTAAACATCTCTCTCTCTCTCTCTCTCTCTCTCTCTCTCTCTGAACCTTAAGTGCCCAGGGCACATGGGGCTTCCGCAAGGGTTTTCCACAAATGCCTGTCCTTCGCCTTTTTTTCTGCTCTTGCCTAGATGAGCCCTCTATTGCTCAACATCCTTTCTGTTGTTCTTCTCCATGTCTCTTTTGGTCTACCCTTACTTCTGCTCCCCTGTGGTGTCCATCTTAGTGCTATTTTTGGTAGTGAGTTGTCAGTCATTCGGAGCACATGTCCCAACCATCGCCAGCGTCTTTCCTCAATAATTGTTGTCAGTGGTTTCATCTGCATTTCTGCTAATAAGATGTTATTTCTTATGGTGTTTGGCCAAAATATTTTTCTAATTCTTCGTAAACATTTAGTCTGGAAAGAATTCAACTTGTTTTCTATGGTTTTGGTGATTTTCCAGCATTCACTTCCACAGAGTAGTATACTTAGAACATTACTCTTAAATATCCTGATTTTCATATTTATGCTTAGTTTTTTTTTATTTCCATATAGTCTGCAGCATTGCAAAAGCCTGGTTTGCTCTAGTAAGTCTGCTGTTGATGTCCTCTGTGCTGTCTCCATTAAACATAGCCAGCGTTTAAAAAAACTGTCTTCTCTGCGTTTAAAAAACTGTCTTCTCTGCGTTTAAAAAACTGTCTTCTTCCTAAACCCAGGATTGATCTGTACAAGAAAAGCCTTGCATACTCTGCAGTACAGCTCTGGAACACCCTGCTCTTCCATTTAAAATCTATTAGTAATACTTCATCCTATAATTCAAACCTATTTCATTATTTACTTGCGTGACTCGCCAGCCATCAAGTACTAAAATGACATAGTTCGAAAAGTAACTTCTTAGATATATTTAGAAATTATTTAATATTTATTAAAAACATATGTTACAAGATCTGTACTGACAATGTATTTTTGTTTATGATTATGTGTGTGTATGCGTGTGTGAGAGCTATTTTATTAGGTTAATTACTTCTTCTCTTAAGATTTTTAAGGGCATGCATCTTTCCCATAGCAACATATGCCTGTGAGACCTGGACACTTAACAAAACAGCTGAGAAACACATAAATGCCTTTGAATGTAAATGCTACAGAAGAGTTCTCCAAATATCGTGGACACAAAAAAGAACAAATATATCTATACTACAAGAGCTTAATATTGAAGAAGGCTGGCTAGTGAAGAGGATTAAAGAGAGAAAACTGAAATATTTTGGACACATTAAACGTCATGATAATTTAGAGAAGACCGTATTAGAAGGATACATAATGGGAAAAAGAAAAAGAGGAAGACCAAGACGAAGATGGCTGCAAGACATCGTTGACGATCTGGAAATGGATGCAACAGCAGCAGGCCATCTTGCTTACAACCGAAAGGCCTACAGGAGTGCTGTTTGGGAGGCAAAGTTCCGCAAGGGACATGCAAATGAATGAATGAACTTCTTCTCTTTTACTTTAAATGTAATAGTTTGATCTTACTCTCTTTTGATATGTTTTTTTTCCTAATGTAATTTGTATACTTGTATTAAATCGAGTGTGTGGGAAGAATGAAAGATGGAGTGATGAAGGGCAGAATGTAAGACGGGCCTGCGTGCCCAATTCTTTACCCTTTAAAAATAAAGATCATTCATTCATTCATTCATTCATTCATCCATTCATTCTTCCTCCTTTTTCTTCTCCTACTCCTTCTTCTTCTCCTCCTCCTCCATCTTCTTTTTCTTCTTCTCCCTCTTCTTCATCTTCTTCTTCTCCTCCTCCTCCTTCTTCTTTCTTCTATCTCTCTGAAACTAGGGACCTGATGAAGCGGTTGAAGCACAGCATCGTGTCGAACTGGGAGTGGGTCACAGCGTTTATTTTTATTCAGTTCATGGCCAGAGCTGAAAAGCAGGGCCTGCGCAATACCTCTTTATCAGCTCCACCACCACGGGGAACTATAGCAATCCCTGCCTCGTTAGCCAGACTAGGCCTGTTACTGGGGGTATCAACGAGAGCTGGGACAGGGCCTTTGGTCGGATATTGTTTCCCAGCTGTGGATGAATGACTGCCAGATACGAGAGCGTCTTTGCCAGATACGAGAGCGTCTTTGCGTAGTCTTCTCGTGGATAAGAGATTGCTCGTCCTGCTAAATTTCGAGGTTCCGTTCCCAGTCTTTCTCTTACTTTCACATTTAAAGTTACTGAGAATTTAATCAGTTAATCTTACCTGTTCTGCCCCCTACCCCCCAACATGTTTTGCCTGTACAAAAACCTCGGGGTTCCTACCCACAATATACTCGCAGACGTTAACAAATGAGAGGACATCATGTACAATATCTTCAAGACTCGTGGAGACGGTCTTGATCGTCCATCCTAAGATCAAGAATATCACACCAGTCGGGGAAGGCTCTCTCCAAGAATTCTATGCCGCAGTAGCCTGGCGAACGAAGCAAGGAATGTTGTGGTCCTCGTGGTGTAGGAGCCTAATGTGAAGGTCTATGTGACAGCCGATAAGAGGGAACCGTTCTGTCTTCATAGTTAAGTGATAAGACGACGCATAATAATATTATTCCAAACCAACTGCACATATTATTAAAGGAGAATTGATCAGCTCAAAGAAAAAGCGAAGAGTGGTGCTTGACCATCTCTTTATGTCTAACGTACAAGAAAACTTGTTTTCCGGTTTGTTTCCCCTTCCCCTCCCCCACACACACCCACCCCCACCCCCACCCCATTTGGAGACTACATAAGACTAGAAATAATTGCTCCCAAAAGATCATTCAGGAAATATGTTATGATCATCATTACTGTACCCAAGCCACGTCCACAAGCGCTTTGCTCTCCGCGATGATAGAGTTAATCCTATTACAGGTGCCCGTATCCGTAGCACTGACGAGAATCTTGTCAAAAGGAGAGCGCTGGCAGCAGGGAACTATTTCAGCAAACAAACAAACAAACAAAAAGAAGCCGCGTCGCTGTCGATTTGTCACCAGCTAGAAAATTAGGAAAGTGCTGCAGACACACAAGTGCTGTGCTACAACCAGAACATGTTAGATGAAGTGAGGGTGCTCTTTCGATGACTTGAAAAAAAAAAGATGGCGTAAATCTGAAAACTATACAGCTTGTTTGTTTTTTTTTATTGACTGTATGCGATACTGCTAGGAATTGATGATCAGGTTTCCTTATAATGATATTCGTTTTCTGATGCTTCCACATAGTTTGGTTGTCTTCACTTTCACCTGCTATGTTGTTGCCCTATTTGATGAATTTTCTTGTGGCCTCTCTCTCTCTCTCTTTCTTTCTTTTTTTATTCAATTTTTCAAAGTCAACAAGTCAGAGTTCATTAAACACAACTTGAGAAACATTTCAGACAAGTTAGAATCGCGGAGAGGCAGAACTTTTGCTAAAAAAATGTCGAATCATATTGTCTTTTTACAAGTCTTTTGCAGATAACGAGTGTTGGTATATTGTTGTCATAGTTCAGGTGAGCTATATACAAGGTGTGTTGATGGTATCTCTGTATATTGTTGTCATAATTCAGGTGAGCTATATACAAGGTTTGTTGATGGTATCTCTGTATATTGTTGTCATAGTTCAGGTGAACTATATACAAGGTGTGTTGATGGTATCTCTGTATATTGTTGTCATAATTCAGGTGAGCTATATACAAGGTTTGTTGATGGTATCTCTGTATATTGTTGTTATAGTTCAGGTGAGCTATATACAAGGTTTGTTGATGGTATCTCTGTATATTGTTGTTATAGTTCAGGTGAGCTATATACAAAGTTTGTTGATGGTATCTCTGTATATTGTTGTTATAGTTCAGGTGAGCTATATACAAAGTTTGTTGACATGTGGAGTTCTTTGTAGTCAACACGAGGCGAAGATCTACAAACGCAGACAACTGAGTTGGGTGTGGACAACTGCAGTGCCCGTAATGCAAGATTTATTGTGGTAAAACACGCCCAAAGAACTGAAGTTTGGCATCTCTATCTGGAGATCGTCTTGGGTTGCAATCTTCAAGCCAGGGAAAACAAAATGGAGTCCGATCGTGAAGAAAAGTGAGTTCTTTCCCTTTTCTTCTCTTCTTTTCATGGCCACCTGATCTTTTGTACCTCCCCTGTCAAGTCCCGAGGGGGACATGCTTAGTCTTCTTCCCTCTAACTATTATTAACGGTGCCTTGTATCGTTATAAGCGAATCAACTATCCAAACAGCAATAAACCATATAAAATAAACATAAACCACCAAATATTTAACCCTCATTGTCACGTGCTACAGAACCTGTGGTAACAGCAGCGACCTCGCAGAGAAAGTTGTGTTTATTTAACTAGGGGATGATTTGTTTCTCAGCCGTGGCCTGGCTAGATTACAGTAACAGGTTCAGCATATCAGGTACTCTATTTCAAGTATGGGGAATTTTTCTGCGTGGAACTAGAAGCACGGGGCGTCACCAGACTCAAGTAAATTGCCCAGCACTTACCAAGGCTTCCCCATATCAATAAGCCAAGTCTGGGAATATTTATAAACACAACAAATTTCCCCAACACTCAAATGCCACGCACTAGCAAAGATTACCTGGGCAAATACTTCTT
The DNA here is from genome assembly GCA_009760885.1 of Achatina immaculata. NCBI lineage: Eukaryota > Metazoa > Mollusca > Gastropoda > Stylommatophora > Achatinidae > Lissachatina > Lissachatina immaculata. The sequence continues at coordinate 8,931,800 of CM019708.1, forward strand.
TGCTATTTACTATTTTTTTTAAATCAAGGAAGATTCGTATACGAAATAATATTGTCGCTGTTAACAGAAAAAGGATTATCGATGTTGGCAACGAGTTCATTGTACTCGTACTTTCTGCGTTTTCCTGTTACCAGATCATAAGTAAAAGAGCTGAAAAAGTGTCCCTTGAAAGCAGTTTCTGCAGTGCATTTTATTGTGGGATCTATGTTGGTGATTCTGACTGTAGTAGAACTCAAGCATTCTGATGCTTACCCTGAGACGAGACATAGGTCAAGGTTTTCCTGTATATTTCTTGTCTACCCACCACTTGTCTATCTACCACTTGTCTATCCACCACTTGTCTACCCACCACTTGTCTATCTACCACTTGTCTATCTACCACTTGTCTATCTACCCCTTGTCTATCCACCACTTGTCTACCCACCACTTGTCTATCTACCACTTGTCTATCCACCACTTCTCTATCTACCACTTGTCTATCCACCACTTGTCTATCTACCACTTCTCTATCCACCACTTGTCTATCTACCACTTGTCTATCCACCACTTGTCTATCCACCACTTGTCTACCCACCACTTGTCTACCCATCTTTTGTCTACTCACCTCTTGTCTACCCATCTCTTATCTACATATCTCATGTCTACTCACCTCTAATTTACATACCTCTTGTCCGCCCATCGTTTGTCTAACCATCTTTTATCTACATATCTCTTGTCTACTTATCTCTTGTCTGCCCATCTCCTGTCTACCTATCTCTTGTCTACTTATCTCTTGTCTACCCATTTCTTGTCTACTTATCTCTTGTCTACCCATTTCTTGTCTACTTATCTCTTGTCTACCCATTTCTTGTCTACTTATCTCTTGTCTACCCATCTCTTGTCTACTTATCTCTTGTCTACCCATCTCTTCTCAACCCATCCTTTATCTACCCATCACTTGTCTACCCATCCTTTCTCTAACCATCCTTTATCTACCCATCACTTGTCTATTCATCTCTTGTCTACCTATCTCTTGTCTGCTCCTTCCTTGTATACCCATCTCTTGTCTACTCATTTCTTGTCTACCCGTCACTTGTCTACCTATCTCTTGTCTGCTCATTTCTTGTCCACTCATCTCTTGTCTACTTCTTTCTTGTCTACCCATCTCTTTTCTACTCCTTTCTTGTCTACTCAACATTTGACTACCCATCTCTTGTTTACCTATCTCTTGCCTACCTATCTTTTCTCTACCTATCTCTTCTCTACCTATATACTGTTTATTACTTTCTTGCCTACCCATCTCTTGTCTATTCTTTTTTTTTGTCTATCCATCTCTTGTCTACTCCTTTCTTATCTACCCATCTCTTCTCTACTCCTTTTTGTCTACCCATGTCTTGTTCACTATCTCTTGTTCACCCACATCGTGCTCACTATCTCTTGTTCTCTTGTTCACCCATTTTGCCCATCTGTCTCTTGTTCAATCATCTCTTCTCCACCCAGCTCTTCTCTAACCAACTCTTTGTCAATCTCACCTCTTGTCCATTCACCTATCCTCTGTCAGCTCATCTCTAAACGCATTCGAATCGTCCTTTTTTTATTCATTCATTCGATTCTTCCTTCTCTCTTGAACTTGCTGAACACGGCGCCAGCAACAAGCAGCCTAGCATGGAAGAACGGAGACAAAGAACAAGCAGCACAACATGGAAGAACGGAGACAAAGAACATGCAGCCTAGCATGGAAGAACGGAGACAAAGAACATGCAGCCTAGCATGCAAGAACGGAGACAAAGAACATGCAGCCTAGCATGGAAGAACGGAGACAAAGAACATGCAGCCTAGCATGGAAGAACGGAGACAAAGAACATGCAGCACAACATGGAAGAACGGAGACAAAGAACATGCAGCACAACATGGAAGAACGGAGACAAAGAACATGCAGCACAACATGGAAGAACAGAGACTAAGGTAATCCAGCTTAGCATGGAAAAACGGAGACAAAGGCAATGCAGCCTAGCATGGAAGAAAGGAGACTAATGCAGCACAGCATGGGCATTGAACAAAGACTGGCTACAGACAATGGGAAACAGCAACAGTTTACTGATGTCTTCTTGTACAGCCACAACAAGACGTAGACTGCTTCGTGGGCATGCGTCGAAGACATGGATGGACTGACACGCGCTGTATCACTTCTGAGAGAAGCAGTTGCGTTTCAGAATTCACATGCACAGATATTTTAAAACATTTCTCTGGCAGAGAAGACTACGGAAAAAAAACTGAGGCGAACAAACAACTAAATTGCTACAATACTTAGAGGAAAGTCAATCCCTGATGGTCGAGATGAACAGGACCAAATTCAGGCAATGAAATTACATCTGTTTAACATGAAATCAGGTGTAGAAATGTTCAAACAAAAACCTACACTGCCCTTTCACTAATCAACGAAATGACAAAACAGCTGGTGATTTGGTTAGAGAATTCAATGTGGAAAATATTTTTCAACAAACAGAAACGGGAGCTAGAAAATAGAGGGAAAACAGCAACTACACGCGCCAAGATGTGACGGCAGAAGATTACTTTTTCAAACATGCCATATATCCAATCTACTGAGCTTCTAGTGGCAGACCAAAACATTAATCTGGAGTTTTTGACAGCGAAACCAAGACCTGTAAGCTCAGATGGTGGCAGGGACAGGAGCAGAGTCTTAGTGTGAACAGAACTGTGTTCTTTGCTAAGATAACGAGAACAAAAAGCCAGTGTTTGTATAACGTCTCGTTACTCAGAAACCGTTAAATGTGATACTTGTGGAAGTGGTAAGAACAGAGTGTTAGTATTGCTGATGTGGATTTAACATTCTTGGATGCGTAACAAGAACACATGGTAGTCTCGGAAACGTGACAAGAACAAATGGTAATTTTGGAAACGTGACAAGAACAAATGGTAATCTCGCAAACATGACAAAAACAAATGGCAGTCTCAGAAACGTGACATTAACAAATGGCAGTCTCAGAAACGTGACATTAACAAATGGCAGTCTCAGAAACGTGACATTAACAAATGGCAGTCTCGGAAACGTGACAAGAACAAATGGTAGTCTCGGAAACGTGACATTAACAAATGGCAGTCTCGGAAACGTGACAAGAACACCCTAGCGTCAGAGTTGCCGAACCATAGCTTACCAAGACCCTGTTCCATCTTTCCTTTGGTACATCCAGTAACAAGCCTAGAGAAAGGTCCGGTCCTTTTAAAACTCTACAAACAGAAGGGTAATCTTGATAAACCATAACAAGGTGAGGTCCTTGCAAATCGACACCGATAGAGGGGTAGTCTTGATAAACCATAACAAGGTCCGGTCCTTGCAAATCGACACCGACAGAGGGGTAGTCTTGATAAACCATAACAAGGTCCGGTCCTTGCAAATCGACACCGACAGAGGGGTAGTCTTGATAAACCATAACAAGGTCCGGTCCTTGCAAATCGACACCGATAGAGGGGTAGTCTTGATAAACCATAACAAGGTCCGGTCCTTGCAAATCGACACCGACAGAAGGGTAGTCTTTATAAACCATAACAAGGTCCGGTCCTTGCAAATCGACACCGACAGAGGGGTAGTCTTTATAAACCATAACAAGGTCCGGTCCTTGCAAATCGACACCGATAGAGGGATAGTCTTGATAAACCATAACAAGGTCCGGTCCTTGCAAAGCGACACAAACAGAGGGGTAGTCTTGATAAACCTAGAGGAAGGTCCGATCCTTATAAACTGGCACAATCAGAAAGGTAGTCCTAACGCAGGTCCGCTCGGCGGTTCTCAGACCACAGGGACTTTTTTGTGCCAAATTTTGAAACCCAATCACTTTCTCATTAGCAGTTCTTCTTCTTCTTCTTGCAAAATGTCCGTTTTAAAACGTTGCTCTCTTGATTGTCAGTCTTAAAACGTCCTGTTATCAGTCCAGGATTCCTAGCTCAGTGAGTTTCGTGTCTCAGAGTGTCAGTGATATGCATCGCACTATCGTCTCCTCGGCAACTTTCTTCATCTTTCTTTGATATTATCCTCTCCGTTTGTTCTCTTCAGCCCATCATACCGTTTACTGTAACCAGTCAGTCAATCATTTTTCATGTCCCTTGCAGAACTTTGCCTCCATGAAAGCTCTCCTGTAGGTCTCTCGGTTGTAAGCAAGATGCCCTGCTGCTGATGCATCCATTCGCAAATTATCAACGATGTCTTGCAGCCATTTCTGCCTTGATCTTCCTCTCTTTCTTTTTCCATTATGTACCCTTCCAAAGCTGTCTTCTCTAAATTCTCATGACGTTTAATGTGTTCAAAATATTTAAGTTTAAGTTTTCTTCGTTGAATCTTCTTTACTAACCACCCTTCTTCAATATTAAGTTCTTGCAGTATGGATATATTTGTTCTTTTTTGTATCCATGATATTTGAAGAACACACAATAATTAGTGTATAAGTATATAACTATACACGAAGCACTGCAGTAAAGCTGTGATACCAGAATGTATAAAATAGGAAAAGGTAGGAGCAGCTTTATTACTTAACGATTACACACGTCAACTTTGTAATCGTTAAGTAATAAAGCTACTCCTACTTTTTCCTATTTTATACATTATGATATTTGAAGAACTCTTCTGTAGCATTTACATTCAACGGCATTTATGTGTTTCTCAGCTGTTTTGTTAAGTGTCCAGGTCTCACAGGCACACATTGCGATGGGAAAGATGCATGCCCTTAAAAATCTTATTTTTGTAGTTCTGTCTGTTCCTCTCCACAAATTCTTTAGTTGTTTTATTTTTTTGAAGAGCGATGGATGCCCTCCTTTTAATTTCCCTTATTTCATTGTATCTCAATTATTAGTTACTAGTGATTTAAGATATTCGAAACTCTCCCTTTCTTCCAATTTTTCTTCATTGATACATATTTCAGTTGCCTTATTTGTTTTGTCAGTTGTCATCAATTTAGTTTTCTTTGCATTAAGATAGAGCTTTTGCTCTTCACTGTTCTTACAGACTGACATAATTAGTTTTTCCATTCCTCTTTGTGTTGTGGACAGTAATACTGTATCATCAGCATATCTAATCTCTGGTATTTCATAACCTCCAATTGTTTTGGCATATTAATATTCTTTGTCTACATCTTCTCTAACATTCCTCATTATATTTTCAGTATACAAGTTAAATAAGTAAGGTGACAGTAGGCCCTTGACAGACCGACCTCTTGTTTTATGTCAAACCAAGTTGTTGTTTCACCATTTATTCTCACTGCTGCCTGTTGGTCTAGAAGCAGAAGTGATAATAATTGTATCAAATGTGTTGGAAATCCAATTTTTTTCCATTATTTCCCAAAGTTTCTAGCGTTGTACACAATCAAATGCCTTTGAATAGGCTATAAAAGATAAATATAGATCCACATTAAATTCTCTGCATTTCTCTGTTATTAATTTTATATTGAATACATGATCTCTGTAATGAGAGAAGCTTAATTTCTTATCTTGAGGGAGCAGAGAAAGGTTTTTCCATCGATATTCTTCTAGGACGCTTTTACTTCTCCTCTTATCCGTCCAGGATATTCTGAAGGCTCTCTTGCAACATTTCACCTCCAAAGCACGTGACCCTCATTTCTCACCTGGAGAACCTGGCATCTGCTACTTTCTGAGAACCCTTCCTCTGAGTAAATCTCAAAGCGTACCACCAGGCAGAGGACCGTTGAGCTTTCAGCTTTAAAAAGTTTCTCGAATCAATACCTAGATCTGCCGTCGCGTAGCCACAAATATCACGGATATTAGTAGCAAGCGAAAGCAAGCAGATTAATCCAGATGTCTCGCCTGTTTGTGCTTGCCTGCGACGACACATTCGACATTTAGTTACTAGTGCGCAGTGCTCTAATAGAATAAGATATCAGTGCGCAGTGCTTTAATAGAATAAGACATCAGTGCGCAGTAAAAAAAAAAGGTAATCCTGTCATGCCTTAGAAAGCACATAGGGATATGGTGTTAGTGTCCATATTTTCCTTGACCTGTCGACGTACTAGAGGATGATGTGGTCAGTGTCATGTCTGGTCAGCACACTAGAGGATGATGTGGTCAGTGTCACGTCTGGTCAGCACACTAGAGGGTGATGTGGTCAGTGTTATGTGTGGTCAGCACACTAGAGGGCGATGTGGTCAGTGTTATGTTTGGTCAACACACTAGAGGATGATGTGGTCAGTGTTATGTGTGGTCAACACACTAGAGGATGATGTGGTCAGTGTTATGTTTGGTCAACACACTAGAGGATGATGTGGTCAGTGTTATGTTTGGTCAACACACTAGAGGATGATGTGGTCAGTGTTATGTTTGGTCAACACACTAGAGGATGATGTGGTCAGTGTTATGTTTGGTCAACACACTAGAGGGTGATGTGGTCAGTGCCATGCCTTGTCAACACACTAGAGGATGATGTGGTCAGTGTTATGTGTGGTCAGCACACTAGAGGGTGATGTGGTCAGTGTTATGTGTGGTCAGCACACTAGAAGGTGATGTGGTCAGTATCATTTCTGGTCGCCTTTTCTTCCCCAGCTCCAAAGAAGCCAGGTACTTATTTCTACAACTGGGTAACTGGGGCACCTTGGGCCGGATTCAAACCAGCAACTTCCACCATGTGAGTCATGAGCACTGATTACTCCTCCTCTCAGCCACCATGTGAGTCGTGAGCACTGATTACTCCTCCTCTCAGCCACCATGTGAGTCATGAGCACTGATTACTCCTCCTCTCAGCCACCATGTGAGTCGTGAGCACTGATTACTCCTCCTCTCAGCCACCATGTGAGTCGTGAGCACTGATTACTCCTCCTCTCAGCCACCATGTGAGTCGTGAGCACTGATTACTCCTCCTCTCAGCCACCATGTGAGTCGTGAGCACTGATTACTCCTCCTCAGCCACCATGTGAGTCGTGAGCACTGATTACTCCTCCTCTCAGCCACCATGTGAGTCGTGAGCACTGATTACTCCTCCTCTCAGCCACCATGTGAGTCGTGAGCACTGATTACTCCTCCTCTCAGCCACCATGTGAGTCGTGAGCACTGATTACTCCTCCTCTCAGCCACCATGTGAGTCGTGAGCACTGATTACTCCTCCTCTCAGCCACCATGTGAGTCGTGAGCACTGATTACTCCTCCTCTCAGCCACCATGTGAGTCGTGAGCACTGATTACTCCTCCTCTCAGCCACCATGTGAGTCGTGAGCACTGATTACTCCTCCTCAGCCACTATGTGAGTCGTGAGCACTGATTACTCCTCCTCTCAGCCACCATGTGAGTCGTGAGCACTGATTACTCCTCCTCTCAGCCACCATGTGAGTCGTGAGCACTGATTACTCCTCCTCTCAGGCTTCCAACGTACGAGGATGAGCTGAAATCTTTCGGCTCCGTCTCACAGTTTACTTCTCGACATAGTCTTGCGTTTCCGGCCTTTTATACATGTCTGCCATCTTGTGACAGGTCTCTGAATTCTAACAGTCAAAAAAAAAAATAGGACATTGTCTCGAAAACATTGGCTTCAGTCCGACTTCTAACGCTTCCTCATCTGTAAAGTACATGACCCAACATCTCACACTGCTCATGCCAGCACACTCATCAGCCGCTTGCATTCTTCTATAACTGTCAACAGAAACAACCTTTTCAGCGTCGAGAAACTCAATACCACCTCGCTCTTTGAGCCGCTTATCCTGATAGACCATTTTCTCCAAGACCTCTTAGCTGTTTCGGGTCACCCTTCCAAATTTTAGAGGGCAGATGCTACTCCCCAGAACTAGTATGAACTTAATGTATCCACTTTTATTAAGATTATTCTACATGGGTAGAAACTTCTGAACATGCATATCTAATAACCTTTTGATGTTGAATATCAATGAAGGGGAAGTTACTCAATACCCAAGGACGTTATCTTAACAGTTCGAAGTAGATTCTGAAGATCAACATTTTTTTTTAAAGGAACTGGTGGATTTTAAAACGTTCAGGACCATCCTTTCTGCACCAGGGACAAGCCGATAAGTGCGTTATCTCTTACTAGGAAATGATAACCTCAGGTCAGTTATAGGTACCACGTAGCGCCAGGGAGAAAGTCCTTACCGAAATATGGGCTACGGCAGTGACAACTGAACCCGTTGCCTTCGCTCAATGTATTCGCGTCGCTCTCAGTTCGGCCTCTTCACGGATTAAGTGAGTTCATTTGACACAGCAGAACGTTTGTTGTGGGTAATCTCACTATTTTTACTTAACAACATACCCCCTTGGGAGTTCACATTGTTTTCCTGTCTCTGCTTGCATCTATCAAACGTGTGTTAGTATTTTTTTTCCCTAAAATCTTTCGACGCTTTGTTTCTCCTTCAACCAGCGAGTCCCAGCCTGCTTTGAATGCGTCTAAAAAAAACTGAAACGAATAAATGGCTCATCTGATTCAGTGCACGAATGGAATAACCAGAAACATAAATTGAAAACTCTACGAAACAAATCACGACTAAAAGGGAGTTAGGCTACATTTAAAAGGTAATTCGAAATTATGGATTTATTGATCGCTACAAGCCAGATACACAAACAATTTTGTGATTTTTTTTTTAAATGTCAGCTCACGAACGCTATTGACCGCTGACAACCCAAGCAGGTTGCCTTAGCTAGAGAAAATAAACTGCAACTAACTCAAGGACAGCCAATGACTCTTGCAAAGTTTTTTTTTTATGATTAAGTGTTATGAAGAGGTACTGTAACAACAGGTCTTGAAAAGAGGCGTAACGAATTAAAATACATCTATTAGATTATAATTTAACATTTCAGACCATACAAATATTAAGTGGCATAAAATAGATACTGGGAAATTTTAGAATGTTTCCGAGAGAGGGCACCGAAATTATAAATAGATGAAAAATATTAGAAGTTTAGAAACAGCAGTTTGCCCAGGTGAGCTACTGCAAGAACGAAACAGAGTAAACTTAAGATTAGCGTAGCCTACTTTTCAGACAGAGGCACATGATGATGATGTTTTTATTGTTGTTTTATGTCCCTACATGCCGCGAGCAGGACCGTCTTAGCGGCCCATTGTGTAGAACAGTGGTTCCCAGTTAGCAGAAGTCCGCGGACCCCCTGCTGTTTCTAAATCCAGGCTATGGACCCCCATATTTTGCAAGTGTCGTATCTGTTTGGTAGCTATGAGCTTTACATGCAGAATAAATTTTTTTTTCAGAAAATGTGGCTAACCTTTACTGAGTAAACGCTACACTACACTAAAAAAACACACTACAAACTTGGTAACACGCAATAACTAGTGTATAAGTATCTTATCCTATATCTTATATCCTTCCCGTGCCGTTAAACGTCACATAGGGCTCGCAAAGTAGTTCGCCAGTTTTTCCTGTCTTCGGCGAGTCTTTCAACCTCATCAAGGGATTTTATGCCTGTTAATTTGACCTCTCTTAACAATGTCCTCTTCAGAGTTTCACGTGGTCTGCCTCTTTTTCTTTGGTCTGTTGTGTTCCACTTGATAACTTGTTTTGAGATTCTCTGATAATTTCTTCTCATCAAGTGACCAATATATGTCCATCTCCTTTTCCTGATCACCCATGAGACTGGTTGTTGTTCAGTCATCTGTCTTATCTCTGCATTGTTCTTGAATTCATTCCACTTGATGCCGAGTTTTTTCCTTAGGCATTTGTTTTCAAAAGAGTCTAATTTCTTTTCTATTTCTTTAGTTGTTTTCCAGCTTTCGCATGCATAAATGAGGGTGGATATTACATTTGAAATGAATAGTCTTAACTTGGTTTTTGTGCTTATAACTTTTGAATTCCATATGTTCTCAAGATTCTTGAAGATCGATGCTGCTTTTGCAATTCTGATTCTAACTGTATAAGTATACAACCATACTATACAACATACCAACAAGTAGGGGTTGTATAGTATAGGTATACAACTATACTATACAACTCCTACTTTTTTCCTAGTTTATACATTTTACTACAAACTTGGTGAGTTTTCAGAATGACAATAATGTAGTTGTGAAAAAAATAGACAGCAGTTAACATTCCTAATTGTTCTGAGAACAAAAAAGGACCTTGACTTTTTGTCACGGACCCCCACGGCAGATTCTTCGGAAAACCAGTTGGGAACCGCTGGTGTAGAACATAGGCGGACCACTGAAGTGGAAGTGGGTGAAGGCGGCGCTAGCTAAAGTGATCCCAAAACGCGAAATTCTTAGCAAAAGTCAGCGCCATGTTAGCCAGGCTATGCCTGTTACTAGGAGCACTAAAGAAGAGGTGGGATATGTTCTTGGCCAGCACTGATTCACTGGCTTTGATAATCGTGGCATGACTTTTGGTCCGCTAATGATAATAAAGGCGACAACGACGATGGCGATAATAATGATGATGATTTCAAGTTAAGCGAGCATGATTCAGAAGTGACCCCGATAAACATTTGCTACATTTCGTGTTTCCCCTACAGAAGTATCATCACTCATAACATACGCTGCATAAAAGAGACACTTGTTCTAGGATTTTCCATTTCATTTCTTAAATAAACTACCTCTCCCCTCCATTCATCCTCCTTCCTTTTTGTCCTTTATCAATCTTTGTTTGTTCTCTCCCCCCCCCCCTTTTTTTTTGGTCAACATCTATTTTTAGCAAGCTTGCGCACCAACCTTCGGGCAGCGTGTTCGATAAAAGTGCAGAACAATGCCCAACAGAGACCTACGAAAAGAAAATCATCTTGGCGCATAACTGGAGTCAGATGTAGAGCCAGTGAAGCCATGAAAACTACAGACTTGAACACTGAACAAAGTAGTGAACATTCACAAAACGCTGCAGAATTATGAATTTAGAGAGTCGCTTGACGTAAATTATAACTAAGTCTGGGGGAAAACACTCAGATGGTTAAAATGGTTTCATTTGACTTCTACCAATAAAAGTTTCTTTTTTAATCACAAATTCCTTGCCGGATAAATGTTATTTAAAAATTAAATCAATTGTGAAGAGTTTATACAGTTTTAAGTAAAAGTCATAGTTTAATATCATTTTCGGCCGTTTTGTACAGGGTTTACATGTCCACACAGAGACAGGTGGAAAGAAAAAAATGGATGAAAATAAGGGGAAGAGGGACTCGACAATCATTACTACTTTTAGATGTCTCGGTCTGACAACCATTACTACTTTTAGATGTCTTGGCTTGATAATCATTACTATTTTTAGATGTCTTGGCTTGACCATTACTACTTTTAGATGTCTCGGCTTGATAATCATTACTACTTTTAGATGTCTTGGCTTGACCATTACTATTTTTAGATGCCTTGGCTTGACAACCATTACTACTTTTAGATGTCTTGGCTTGACAACCATTACTAGATGTCTCGGCTTAACAACCACTGTACCCCCCCCCCTTGTTCCCCCCCCCCCCCTTATTTAGTGCTAACCAATCAGATTTATTAAACTCATAGGTTATAAGCGTTTACAAACTTTCACACTATCAGAATCTCGAACACAACTTCACACAGTCACGAGATAATACCCCACTTTGTCTCTATGTATTTGTTATATAGCCTAAATATAAATTCAGACTTTCTCTTCATTTTTTTCCTCATTTTATTGCTCTGTTATGTTTTTGTTTAAATAAGGCGCGAGCTGAAATATTACAACTTTTATTCCGTTAACGAATAAAGATACGTAACTTGTTGTAATAGGTTAAATATTCGTTGCCATTTTTAATGTTTCTGTACTGTTTGACCCTGAACGTCATTTTAAAAAAAAATTGTCCTCGATTTTACTTGATAAATTAGTTGCAATAGAAAATGCTTGAATCGAATAATCGCGGCTATTTTGGAAACAGAACACCTTTTAAACAAAAGAATTCAGAAATATAGTACCGTCAGTTACATAATTATTCACAGATAAAAGTGCTTACCTATTCCTCCGCCACGAAAAATAATCCAGGATACCCGAAAGACAAGCAGCTAGTCATTTCCTTGTAAGTGATCAAACTCTGCTGAATGTTGGAGTTCTTCCTAGTTCTGTTTGAAAGACTGTGTGTTTTCCATTTCTTTCCTGCTCTCTTTCCTGTTTTGATCGTGGCAGATCTGTAAATAGTAACGGCATTAACTTGCCTGACGAGGAAAGTTCGATCACTGAGTCAAAATGGCTTCTAGAGTGCATTGCGAAATATTTGTTCTTATTACTGCGATTAGCAGACGAGGTACATTGTTAGTACTGTTATAAATATGATCTTACATGCTCTTTGTATGATTACTACTATTATTGTTGCTGCTGCTGCTGATAATATTACCAGTTCACAGTACGAGGGTCATACCGAAAGTCGTGAGCAAAATTTTTGTAGAAATCAGAATTTATAGATAGAGAAAATATAAATGTATCACCTCAACCTGCATCCTTTTCTCCGCTTTTCAACATAATCTCCATTTCTCTGCACACATTTTTCCCATCGCTCTCACAAGTTTGAAAATACCCTCCGGGTGGAATTCCGTTCCAGCTGACCGACGGCACAGACGCACTGATTTCTGGACGTTCTCTCCTGTGGGACCCAGCGGGCACAAACTTTTCTATAGCCTAGGGTTTCAATCATTTCCTGTACTGCACTGTGTCATATTCCGAGATTTATAGCGATTTCAGACACTGTGACACGTCTGTCTTCTTTAATGATGTCGTCAATCCTTTCCATGTTGCGTTCAGTGGAGGCAGTTCGAGGGCGACCGCTGCGAGGCATATCTTGGATGCTCGTGTTTCCACCTTTGAAATGTTTCACCCACCTCCTAACACTGCTAGCACCCATACACACACCTCCATAAGCAAGTTGAAGTCTTTGGTGAATTTCAGCAGTGGGGATTTCCTCTTTAACGAGGAACTCAATAACAGCACGTTGACGAAACGAAACTTCACACCTGCCATTTTGTTTATGCTCCGCATGGTCACGTGACACATGATGGTGACGTCATGTGACCTCTACATGAAGTGCAAAGCATGCTTTAGAGGCACATAGGGATATGGTGTTATGCCCATATTTTCCTTGACCTGTCAGCACACTAGAGGGTGATGTGGTCAGTATCACGCCTGGCTGCCTTTCCTCCCCACCTCCAGAAGAAGTCGGGTACCCATTTCTACAGCTGGATGACTGTGGAGCCTCCAACTGGATGACTGTGGAGCCTCCAACCTTCGCCATGACAGACTAGTGCACTAACCACTTCACCACTCAGGATATGTATTTATACGTGTATTTTTATGTACATATGTTTGCATATGGATGTAAGTGTGTGTGTATATCTAGGGAGGCAAAATGCCGCAAGGGACATGCAAATGAATTAATGTATTTATATATATGAACCTTAAATGCCCAGGGCACATGGGGCTTCCACAAGGGTTTGTAATAAACGCCTGTCTTTTGCCTTTTTTCCGTTTTTGCTCAGGTGAGCCTTCTATTGCTCATCATCCCCTCTGTTTTTCCTCTCTATGCCTCCTTTGGTCTACACTTACTTCTTACAAAAGAAGAGAAGAATGTCTTATACGTTATGTTTCTTCGTTTTCCCATCCTCTGTGACTAGTTCATGTACCTCCACTGGCAGCAGAGTTATGTTCAGGAGTTGCTAGCATGGCAGGTAGCAGCAAGTGTCAGTGGCCCTGTTTTTCCTGGACTTGATCACCATTTTCCAACTTATACCTCTAATCCTGCCCCTCCACTGCCTCCAGTAACTCAGATTATATATATATATATATATATATATATATATATCTTATATCCTTCCCGTGCCGTTAAACATCACTTATTTTTTGTCCTGTCTTCGGCGAGTCTTTCAATCTCATCAAAGGATTTTATGCCTGTTAATTTGGCCTCTTTTAACAATGTCCTCTTCAGAGTTTCACGCGGTCTACCTCTTTTTCTTCGGCCTGTTGTGTTCCACTTGATAGCTTGTTTTGGGATTCTCTGATCATTTCTCCTCATCAAGTGACCAACATATGTCCATCTCCTTTTCCTGATCACCCATGAGACTGGTTGTTGTTCAGTCATCTGTCTTATCTCTGCATTGTTCTTGAATTCATTCCACTTTATATATATATATATATATATATATATATATATATATATAAGGCTATATGTGTATGTGTGTTAGAGAGAGAGGGAGGAAGAGAAAGAGAGAGAGGAAAGAGAGAGAGAGAGAAAGAAAGAGAGAGAGAGAGAAAGAGAGAGAAAGAGAGAGAAAAGAGAGGGAGAGGGAAAGAAAGAGGGAAATAGAGGGAGAGGGAAAGAGAGAGAGAGAGAAAAGAGGGAGAGGGCAAGAGATAGAGAGAAAAGAGAGGAAGAGGGCAAGAGAGAGAGAGAAAAGAGAGGGAGAGGGAAAGAGAGAGAGAGAAAAGAGAGGAAGAGGGCAAGAGAGAGAGAGAGAGAGAAAAGAGAGGGAGAAGGAAAGAGAGAGAAGAGAGAACAATTTTTTTCTTTAGTCTTCCACTGTGTCAGAACAGATCGTTTTTCTTTAGTCTTCCATTGTGTGTCAGAACATAGACTGTTTTCCTTCAGTCTTCCACTGTGTCAGAACATAGACTGTTTTTCTTGAATCCCTCAAATCTTGTACATAACTCATAGCATAGATGATTAAGACAAGAAAAATAATTAGTCATGTTTTTTTTGTTCGCATGTTATTTATTGCTGATTTTGAAGAGAATATTTGTTTTTTCTTAATACACTGACAGCTGTGTAAACACTACCCTCGTATATCCCTGGTATTTTTCCTTTTAAACGATGTACACGTATTAATTGTCCCAGCACAAACGCAGGCCACGTTTAAAATATATTAAATCACTACGGAAATAGTCAAAAAAGGAAAATACATCATCATCTTCAAAGGGTTATTAATTTCCCGCCCAACACCTGTGACGGTGCTACTCCTCCTTGTCGCCATATTTATGGTGAAAAATTAATCCTTTCATGGCTGCGGTTTGATAAGAACACGGCAATTAATCATGATTACTTCAACGGTTCCATCCCAGGCCCGCGGGTTTTAGGAATAAGAAGAAATGTCTATAATCCTTGACAGTAGTTGGCTAACGAACCTGGTAGGTGAGAGAAGGTGTGTTTTTTTTTAGAAGAAGAATGGTCAGTTATCAGGCTAGCGAACAGGACCGGTCACACTGCTTCATTGGCTAACAACTGAAGGTCCTTGAAGGATCGTGTAGATATTCTATTATGTTGCCGTCTTGTGTAGAGCACTGGAGAGCTGTTTGCCGTTTAATCTATTATTAAGTGGCCAACTACCACAACTACCACTAGACAGTAGACCACACTAAGAATGGCAGGCAGCATGGAAGTGGTGGATGGAAGAGATAAAAAAAACTTAAATATCCCCTCATAAAAAGATAAGTGGCGAGGCTTATCCAGAAGTATATTTGCCGCCTCAGGCCTGAAAGGTACATGAGGAGGACAAGGCCAAGCCGAAAAGAAGGGGGGTGAGAAATAAGGAGTCATCTTTCACTTTTGTGGTCTATGACATGAAAAGAGTTGAGAACCACTGTTCTAATCTACCTCTTTCCTTGACACTGCTACAGCATTCTATAGCACCACCTCAACTAGGATCCGCGAGATGATCTACGCGTAGTCTATAGCTTCATCTCAACTAGGGCCAGTGAGATGATCTACGCGTAGGCTATAGCTTCATCTCAACTAGGGCCAGTGAGATGATCTAAGTGTAGGCTGTAGCTTCATCTCAACTAGGGCCAGTGAGATGATCTACGCGTAGGCTATAGCTTCATCTCAACTAGGGCCAGTGAGATGATCTACGCGTAGGCTATAGCTTCATCTCAACTAGGGCCAGTGAGATGATCTAAGTGTAGGCTGTAGCTTCATCTCAACTAGGGCCAGTGAGATGATCTACGCGTAGGCTATAGCTTCATCTCAACTAGGGCCAGTGAGATGATCTACGCGTAGGCTATAGCTTCATCTCAACTAGGGCCAGTGAGATGATCTAAGTGTAGGCTGTAGCTTCATCTCAACTAGGGCCTGTGAGATGATCTAAGTGTAGGCTATAGCTTCATCTCAACTAGGGCCAGTGAGATGATCTAAGTGTAGGCTGTAGCTTCATCTCAACTAGGGCCAGTGAGATTATCTAAGTGTAGGCTATAGCTTCATCTCAACTAGGGCCAGTGAGATGATCTAAGTGTAGGCTATAGCTTCATCTCAACTAGGGCCTGTGAGATGATCTAAGTGTAGGCTATAGCTTCATCTCAACTAGGGCCTGTGAGATGATCTAAGTGTAGGCTATAGCTTCATCTCAACTAGGGCCAGTGAGATGATCTAAGTGTAGGCTGTAGCTTCATCTCAACTAGGGCCAGTGAGATGATCTAAGTGTAGGCTGTAGCTTCATCTCAACTAGGGCCTGTGAGATGATCTAAGTGTAGGCTATAGCTTCATCTCAACTAGGGCCTGTGAGATGATCTAAGTGTAGGCTGTAGCTTCATCTCAACTAGGGCCTGTGAGATGATCTAAGTGTAGGCTATAGCTTCATCTCAACTAGGGCCAATGAGATGATCTACGCGTAGGCTATAGCTTCATCTCAACTAGGGCCAGTGAGAGATCTACGCGTAGGCTATAGCTTCATCTCAACTAGGGCCAGTGAGATGATTTACGCGTAGTCTATAGCTTCATCTCAACTAGGGCCAGTGAGATGATTTACGCGTAGTCTATAGCTTCATCTCAACTAGGGCCAGTGAGATGATCTACGAGTAGTCTATAGCTTCATCTCAACTAGGGCCAGTGAGATGATCTACGCGTAGTCTATAGCTTCATCTCAACTAGGGCCAGTGAGAGGTAATCAACCTGAGGCCTGTAGCTAAAGACTGGAACTTGTCTAGGAGCCAACTTTTGTTTTGTCTCATCCAGGAAGAAGACATGCAGACACCTCTCACAACATCCAACTCAACATCCTTGACTCTAGATTTGCATCACAGATAAAGTGTTCACAGTCAATCACAAAAATCGTGAACCGGCTATCCGGCTATCGGACATGACTAGCCACAACATTCACACACAGATCTGGAAAATTGTTTGTTTGATCACAAACAGAAAAATAAAACTTTTTTTCTGGGTCAAAATGATGAACTAGAGTTAACTTGTAATTTAAACAGCCTTCAGAAAAAGATGCCTTGGAGAAAGCGGACATTTACGACGATCAATGGAGAAACTATGAATTCACATTTTTTTCACTAGGGCCGTGAAGTGCCAGGTGGAGCCCCGGGGTTAGTTACTTGGTGAATGGGGCCCCGGGGTTAGTTACTTTGTGAATGGGGCCCCGGGGTTAGTTACTTGGTGAATGGGGCCCCGGGGTTAGTTACTTGGTGAATGGGGCCCCGTGGTTAGTTACTTCGTGAATGGAGCCCCGGGGTTAGTTACTTCGTGAATGGGGCCCCGGGGTTAGTTACTTCGTGAATAAGGCCCCGGGTTAGTTCCTTCGTGAATTTCGTCTCCAATAAAACGAGGAGGGAAACAGGGCTTCCGGGCCCCCTCAAAGGCAGAGGCCCCTCTTTACATTCTTCCCACCCCACCCTCACCAGGGCTGAGTGCTGAAACATTGGGGCTTCGTGTCTTAAGCTGATACAGTTCTGTCGTACATGCCTGGGCGGTTGCCGTCCTACTAGAGTTTTGGGTTCGATTTACAGCCATTTCTTACTATTTTCTTTCTCTCACGTCTAAACAGTCAGCCATATCTACTTCTCTCCAACACTTTACTCAGTGTTACATAACAACATACAGCAAGTTATATCTACTTCTCTCCAACACTTTACCCAGTGTTACATAGCATCATAGAGCAAGTTATACCAACTTCTCTCCAACACTTTACCTAGTGTTACATAGCATCATAGAGCAAGTTATACCAACTTCTCTCCAACACTTTACCTAGTGTTACATAGCATCATAGAGCAAGTTATACCAACTTCTCTCCAACACTTTACCTAGTGTTACATAGCATCATAGAGCAAGTTATACCAACTTCTCTCCAACACTTTACCCAGTGTTACATAGCATCATAGAGCAAGTTATACCAACTTCTCTCCAACACTTTACCTAGTGTTACATAGCATCATAGAGCAAGTTATACCAACTTCTCTCCAACACTTTACCTAGTGTTACATAGCATCATAGAGCAAGTTATACCAACTTCTCTCCAACACTTTACCCAGTGTTACATAGCATCATAGAGCAAGTTATACCAACTTCTCTCCAACACTTTACCTAGTGTTACATAGCATCATAGAGCAAGTTATACCAACTTCTCTCCAACACTTTACCTAGTGTTACATAGCATCATAGAGCAAGTTATACCAACTTCTCTCCAACACTTTACCCAGTGTTACATAGCATCATAGAGCAAGTTATACCAACTTCTCTCCAACACTTTACCTAGTGTTACATAACAACATACAGCAAGTTATATCTACTTCTCTCCAACACTTTACCTAGTGTTACATAACACTATACAGCAAATTATGTCTACTTCTCTCCAACACTTTACTCAGTGTTGCAAAACATCATACGTATGAAACATTTTTTTAATATTAAGAATTTGTAGATGAAAACAAAGAAGAATATTCATTAACAAGAATTTCTTACCTTCCTTTTCTTATCGTAATATTTACATCCGAAGTTAGATTAACTAACAACCTTATTAACTAACAACCTTATCCTCCTCCTTTAGCGTCGATTAAAGTAGTAGTTCTAGTGGTGGTGATGATGATGGTGTAGTGATGCTGAATTATAATAGCAAAATTACATCAAAACATACTGAATTATTCCATACCAGCAAAACGGGTAGAATAACTGCATATACCGCGCATAACAGAAGTACATTGTTAATAATGAAACAGAACAAACCTTTACAGAAACTAATATCTCGCGCACTTTATATCCGTTTTTCTACATAGATCTCTTAGTTTCGCTTGTTTTTCATTGCTGTTAACATTTCTATATATATGCTACAGTCGCGATCGGTAGTAATTTTTCCAGCACTGAGGTAATTCAATATAGACGGATACATAATTGAAAAGGTAAGCTACAGGATCGCGTCGCGCGTTCTCTGGGTCGGCGGTTGAGAGAGAGAGAGAGGGAGAGACAAACTCCGGGGACTTGTGAGTGCAAGAGAGTGCACGTGACCACACCAGCGAATGAGGTTGACGTTTCCAGCACCTTCTGAAGGCGCGCAGTTTTTCTGATTTCTGTTTATCCGCTGCGACAGAAATCTTTGATATGTCGGGCGAATAATAAATTTTAAAAAATAAAATAACAATTTAAAGGAATCCAAGTGAGAGGTTGGGGTACAGGATGAAGGTGAGTGGGTGGGAAAGAAGGACTATCATAAGCATGTGCATGTTTCACTACGGAGATATAATGAGGGAAATTAAAAGAAGGACATCTATCGCTCTGCAGAAAATAAAACAAAGAAGCTGTGGAGATGAACAGATAGAACTACAAAAACAAGAATTTTAAGGGGCTTGCATCTTTCCTACCGCAACATATGCCTGTGAGACCTGGACACTTAACAAAACAGCTGAGAAACACATAAATGTCTTTGAATGTAAATGCTACAGAAGAGTTCTTCAAATATCATGGGCACAGAAAAGAACAAATATATCCATACTACAAGAGCTTATACTGAAGAAGGCTGGCTAGTAAAGAGGATTAAACAGAGAAAACTTAAATATTTTGGACACATTAAACTTCATGATAATCTAGAGAAAACCGTCTTGGAAGAGTACATAATGGGAAAAAGAAAGAGAGGAAGACCAAGGCGAAGA
Organism: Achatina immaculata; assembly: GCA_009760885.1. Classification (NCBI taxonomy): domain Eukaryota; kingdom Metazoa; phylum Mollusca; class Gastropoda; order Stylommatophora; family Achatinidae; genus Lissachatina; species Lissachatina immaculata. The sequence goes on from CM019708.1 coordinate 8,951,589, forward strand.
TGGCTGTAAGACATCGTTGATAATCTGCCAATGGATGCATCAGCAGCAGCAGGCCATCTTGCTCACAACCGAGAGTATAGTGTTATCGGATTTTTGGTAATAATAATCATTCGGACGACGTATCTTTTTCGCTTCTCGTGTGCGTGTGTGCGTGCGTGTGTGTGTGCGTATGTGCGTGCGTGCGTGAGTAAGTCGAATTTTGGAGAAAGTAGAAAACTGAGAGGCTGCTTATCTGAGGAAGTGGTAAAGTTTAACTAGGAAAAGTAACCAGCAGACCGGACATGTTCACTTTTTATCCTGTCAGTTTGTCACTGCTGGAGTTTGTATATTATATAACATTGTTAAAAAGAGAGAATAATAAATTAAAATTTACGTGATGGAAGTAAATGATCCTATTAAAAAACAGCTGAATTGTGAACCTGCCAATTATCACTGGAGTTGTGAATCCTCTAAATACCACCTGAGTTGTAAACCCCAAGATACCAGCTGAATTGTGAACCCGCCAAATACCAGGTGAGTTGTGAATCGAACTGAGATATTAACTCGTCAAATACAACCTGAATTGGGGACCCGCCACACACCTGTTGAGTTGTGAACCCGCGAAATCCAGATGAGTTATGTCTGAAAGTTTTTGTTTCAACAATCTCATGAACATTGCTTGCAACGCGTATAAAATCCCTACATTGTTGGGCATGAATTCAAGATATTCGTATAGCTCACTGAAGTCTCAGCCACACTGAGCCACCCAGTCTCCATCTCTCTTGCGTTCTGCTTCAGTTTGTGGTCTACGAGAGATCTCGGGTTTTCACACTTTTTTTTTCAGACTCAGAACTTACAGACCATCAGCGGATCCAAGGGACACATGAGTTAAGAGACCCAAGGTTCTAAGGATTTTGCATAATGTCCTTAACTAAATTTAATGCTCTATATTTTCCCTGTCCCCTTCTAGATTCTTCGGAAATTTGTCTTAAAATTAGATTTCCCGTCTTGCACTTTCTTATTTGATATATATATTTATGGAGGTTTGTGAGAATGGAGACGATAGAAATAGATGTACTATAGAAAGTTTGGTATGATGAATGAACGAACTTTGTTTTCAAAGGGTTAAGAATTGGACACGCAAGCCCGTCTAACATTCTACCCTTCATCATACAGTTTTCACGCAGTCACAGTCATTCAGCATTTATTAATGAGCATAATAATCATGAAGACACAGTTAAATGATTACTAAATAAATAATAAACTTATCTCTTGTCCACACACTCCACACTCTGATTTATGCAACAGCATGAAATAAACTTGCATTCAAAACTAACAAATTTATAGAAAAGCAGTATTTTAAAAAAAACACAATCTAACCATACTTTAAACTACTTTAGACTATGCTTAGCGGGCATATAGTCCATATTAAACAGATGTTGACAAAGTTTGAAGTTATAAGAACGAATACTACTTATAAGTTTTACATGAGTTGGTATGGCATTCCAAAGGTGGGCAGCTGATTAAGAGAAGCTTTCTGAACATGTCAAGCCTTGGTTTTTGGGAGAATACAATTGTTTAAGCGTTGACTGTGTTTTGGGTTACATTTGAACAAGGACCACAGATAGGGTGGAGCATTGTGCGATAGCATTGTGTGAAGAGATAGACACACGGGAAAATATAATCTCATTTTTCGTTCCATCTGTTATCTTTTACTTTCTCCTTATTAGTTTGTTGTCTCAGAAGATGAAAGTGAAAATGTTAATCCCGTCTTGTTCTAGAAGTAAGGATTTTGCCCAAGATTGTTCTTTTCCGTTTAGATTAGTTTCCACAGCTTAAGGTAGTGACTGTTATTTTCTTTCAATGAAAGTATGAGTAAGGTGCAATTAGCAGTGAGGATGTTGAAACAAACGCCATATAGCGTCTGGCGTGAGTTACAGCAGCTTGCCTGAAGACCGGGAGTGGAGCCACGTGAGTCACAGCAGCTTGTCTGAAGACCGAGAGTGGACCCAGAAAAGCAAGCGTCATAAAGTGAGAACCACTGCAAATCCTACACTGTTAATTAGGCTGTGTCTCTTCCTAGGAGCACCAACGGAGAGGTGGGATGGAGCTCTTGATAAGGCCAAGATTGGCGGACCAATAACTGTCAAGCACAATCAATCACTGTTCTCTAATGCAAGAAGGCTGTAGGTATCCACGGTATACACATTACTGAGGGAAAAGAAGGCAAACTGTCTTATAAAATGACTTACAGAAACAGAAATTAACAAAGAATAAGAGTTGCCAAATGTACATTTAACAGAATTAAAAAAACGTCGAGACGTAATTGCAACTGACACCCTATTCTAAGCTGGCAGCAATCAGGAACAAACAAATCATCCAAACTACCTAAAGGCAAAAATTAGAATCCGTAACCAGTGCAGAGATGAATAACCAGTGCAGAGATGAATAACCAGTGCAGAGATGAATAACCAGAGTAGAGATGAATAACCAGTGCAGAGATGAGTGGAATCAACAACTGAAACCCAACAACGACTAGATCTGATACATCGTCTACAAAGACATCAGCAAACCATCCTCTTTCGCATAAGAACAGGCCACTGCAGACTACTAAGCCACCTACATAGACTCAAACTGTCTCATACAGATGAGTGTCCATGTGGCAGTGGAGTCCAGATTCAGTAACATATCCTTCAAGAGTGCCCAAACCATTCGGACTTGAGGCGTGAGACATGGCCAGAGGACACAAGCTTGGGGCTCCTATTAAGACCTAGAGAGGACTTGCGGGCTTTGCCATGTCGACAGGGATCAGGATCTGATGTGAACAACAACATCCAACGTAGAAGAAAGAAAGAAAGAAAGAAAGAAAGAAAGAAAGAACTGTACCCGGGCGATTAACATCACCATGGGACAGACAAACTCAGACAACATGGAAAACATTCTAACTTCAAGTATACCAAAAACTGCAACCTAAGCTTCCAATCTAGAATCACAAATATTGTCAAAAAGGGGCAATCAAATCACAAGTTCTACGTGACAGACTCTGTCCTGAAAAGGACAAAAAAACTACAACATTTTGCCCTAAAAAGGACAAATTGACCACAACCACTACATACTGGACTCTACAACATTTTGCCCTAAAAAGGACAAATTGACCACAACCACTACATACTGGACTCTACAACATTTTGCCCTAAAAAGGACAAATTGACCACAACCACTACATACTGGACTCTACAACATTTCTGCTCTAAAAAGGACAATCAAACACGAAAAACGTACATTATGAAACAAAGAATCTCTGGCAGACCTTCCAGAACAAGCCAACACATCCTCTCACTTCGACATCTAGAACAAAACTAAACTTCTCATGCATCCCGCCACTCAGACCACGTGACTGAGCTCTGCAAATCGGAACACGGAGTTAGCTTTTCTCCCGTGCTCGCTTAAACAGGTGAGTTTCGGACACAGCTGTTTGACCACAACAACAGGGTTTCTAATCCACATTCTGTAACAGAATCTGGGCTGTCTGATTCTGAGAATTTCCTCCAGCCATCTCTCACCGCCTTCCCGCCGCCGGGACAGAGAATGCCAGTAGTTGAGAATCTAGTTCTACTGCACTTTACTTCGTCCAGATGCCGGGAACGCAGACAGCTATACAACGTTACCCTGCTTCAGTGCCGGGTTATTGCAGTACTTCAGATAATCCTGTTCTGCTTTTACGGGGTTTGAAGTATCACGGAAAGCTCCCCAGATTATGTTACCTACCGGCTTAAAGAACACGCTCTCGTTAAAGTGATTGCAGCAGTAATTGATTAGAGTAGGATAATATAGGTTGTGTGGTTGATTAGAGTAGGATAATAATATAGGTTGTGTGGTTGATTAGAGTAGGATAATAATATAGGTTGTGTGGTTGATTAGATGGAATACCATCTAAAATTGTCAACATCATTAAGGACTTATACAATGGATATGGTTGTGCAGTCAAGACAGAAGAAGGGATGAGTGAATGGTTCCAGATTGAAACAGGTGTGAAACAAGGATGTATACTGTCTCCTTTACTTTTTGGGATTACAATAGACTTCATAATGACAAAATGCTGCACAGGTAACACAGGTATTGACTGGGTACATGGGACCCAACTAGAAGATCTTGATTTTGCTGATGACATAACTCTTATCAGTAATAATGTGAATTCCATGCAAGAAAAAACAGATAGCCTATCTTCACTGGCTAGCAAAATAGGACTTGAAATTAACAAGGACAAAACAAAAAATAATGAAAATTCCCATCAATCAAAATGGAAAAATACACATAGAAGGGACAGATATTGAAGAAGTCAATCAATTTGCATACCTTGGCAGCTACATAGACCAGGATGGTGACACTAGAAAGGAAGTTAGGATCAGAATTGCAAAAGCAGCATCAATCTTCAAGAATCTTGAGAACATATGGAATTCAAAAGTTATAAGCACAAAAACCAAGTTAAGACTATTCAATTCAAATGTAATATCCACCCTCATTTATGCATGTGAAAGCTGGAAAACAACTAAAGAAATAGACAAGAAATTAGACTCTTTTGAAAACAAATGCCTAAGGAAAATACTCGGCATCAAGTGGAATGAATTCAAGAACAATGCAGAGATAAGGCAGATGACTGAACAACAACCAGTCTCACGGGTGATCAGGAAAAGGAGATGGACATATGTTGGTCACTTGATGAGAAGAAATGATCAGAGAATCCCAAAACAAGCTATCAAGTGGAACACAACAGGCCGAAGAAAAAGGGGCAGACCGCGTGAAACTCTGAAGAGGACATTATTAAGAGAGGCCAAGTTAACAGGCATAAAATCCTTTGTTAAGGTTGAAAGACTCGCCGAAGACAGGAAAAATTGGCGAACTACTTTGCGAGCCCTATGTGACGTCTAACGGCACGGGAAGGATATAAGATATATATAAGATAAGATAAGGTTGATTAGAGTAGGATAATAATATAGGTTGTGTGGATGATTACATCGGGATAATAATGTCGGCCGTGTGGACGATTACAGTGGGATAATAATGTCGGCCGTGTGAATGATTACATCGGGATAATAATGTCGGCCGTGTGAATGATTACATCGGGATAATAATGTCGGCCGTGTGGACGATTACATCGGGATAATAATGTCGGCCGTGTGGATGATTACAGCGGGATAATAATGTCTGCCGTGTGGACGATTACATCGGGATAATAATGTCCGCCGTGTGGACGATTACAGCGGGATAATAATGTCGGCCGTGTGGATGATTACATCGGGATAATAATGTCCGCCGTGTGGACGATTACATCGGGATAATAATGTCGGCCGTATGGATGATTACAGCGGGATAATAATGTCGGCCGTGTGGCGAGACAAAGAATAAACTGGTTTAGGTATATGGCTACCACTGTCGCGGCATTTACAGAACTAAATGAGAAATTTGCCACGTAATTTCAGCAGTTTCTACAGACAGATTTTATTTGATTTTATTTCAGACTTCAGTGTCATACAGAAGGCCGACCCTTCGCGGAACATATTTTGTGCTGTGGCACGCCGGTAAGTAATCAATCATTCATATCAAATATTACATTTACATCAAAACCAGTGGGTAGATTCTGCTGTCAAAGATTTATAAATGTTTGTCTAATGTAGTGTTTCCCAAGTTGGCAATGGAAGAAAAACTAGCAGTAGGGGAAGCAGTGGTAGAAAAGCTAGGAGTAGGGGAAGCAGTGGTAGAAAAGCTAGCAGTAGGGGAGGCAGTGGTAGAAAAGCGAACAGCAGGGAGGCAGTGGAAGAAAAGCTAGCAGTAAGGGAGGCAGTGGTAGAAAAGCGAACAGCAGGGAGGCAGTGGAAGAAAAGCTACCAGTAAGGGAGGCAGTGGTAGAAAAGCGAACAGCAGGGAGGCAGTGGAAGAAAAGCTAGCAGTAAGGGAGGCAGTGGTAGAAAAGCGAACAGCAGGGAGGCAGTGGAAGAAAAGCTAACAGTAAGGGAGGCAGTGGAAGAAAAGCTAGCAGTAAGGGAGGCAGTGGAAGAAAAGCTAGCAGTAAGGGAGGCAGTGGAAGAAAAGCTAGCAGTAAGGGAGGCAGTGGAAGAAAAGCTAGCAGTAAGGGAGGCAGTGGAAGAAAAGCTAGCAGTAAGGGAGGCAGTGGAAGAAAAGCTAGCAGTAGGGGAGGGGGCGCTGAGTAAAAACCAACCAGCAGACAGGGGAAGTAATACCTTCCTTCTTAGAACTTTTCAACCTGATATTGAGAAACCTATGTCCCTACATGAAACTCATCCATTACATTGAAAGATCAGAAAATAATGCAGTAAGGTGAGTTATAAATATTCTTCTTCATATTCTTAAATAAACTGCTGTACTGGCTTGAAATGTGTGTTGTGTAACGCATACCCAAGTTCAAAAGGCCAGTGTAAGTAGTACATGAGAGGCGGGGCGTTGAAGATGTAAAAAAAAACAGGTAAAGGTAATCTTGTCATACCTTAAAGGCACATAGGGATATGGTGTTAGTGCCCATATTTTCCTTGACCTGTCAGCACATTAGAGGGTGATATGGTCAGTATCACGCCTGGCCGCCTTTCCTTCCCCAACTCCAGAAGAAGTCGGGGTACCCATTTCTACAGCTGGGTGACTGGGGTGCCTCCTGCCGGATTCGAACCCCCGACCTTCGCCACGAGAGACCAGTGCACTAACCATTTCGCTACTCAGATGCCCGTTGAAGATGTGGCCTGGGAGAAAAAGGAGTGGCAGCCCTACCAGGGTTGGGAAGCACTGGTTTAACACTTCCCCTTGAACGACAGGAGCTGTCCTGTTCCCTGGTGTATACTTATACACTTAATTATTACATACACGTGTATAGAAAAGTTGTTTTGATCTGAGTATACCAGAGTATACCCAGCTCTGGGACTCAAGAAATGTGTGTTTGTGTCCCTTTGTGTCCCAGCAGCAACATCTGAGAACATTCCCATTGGCAGTATTCATTATTTAGTGCCCATTCAATGTTGTAAAAATCTCAGCCGCTACAATCATCGCAAATCATGTGAAAGCATGGAAAAGCGTTTTTCGACCAGACAATGGCACCCACCATTGTCTCCATGCGGCTACCAGGTATGGGCTCCCTGCGGCTTCGTCAGTCTGGAATATGTGAGCAGTGCCTGATAGGAGAATTGATTTCATGGATTTGTAAACTGGGGAGAGACTGGGAAAACTGGATGTTTTTGAGTGTATGTATGTGCTTTATATCATAATGTTTACGAGGGGTAATTGATAAGTTCTCGGCATTTCATACTTGAAACACACAGTGGATATTATGTGCATTTGTAGATCAGGTTAATGTAAGATTAAACACCAAGTTTCAAGAAGTTAACTGCAGCCAATTTTTTTACAGGTTACTGAAGTGGTAAGGAATGGCAGAAATTGAGAAAATGAATAAAAATTTCTCATCGAGCAATCATTCGCCATCTCTGCATCAAGGGCTTATCATCGAAGGAGATCCATGAGGTAGAGACTCTAGTGGAGAGTTCCCTTTCTTACAGCTCAGTGAAGAAAAGACCAGCCCAATTCAAATATGGAAGGGAGAGTCTGAAAGATGATCCCCATCCAGGAAGACCAAGAACGGTAACCACCGATGAAACCACCGGTAGAATCCATGACATGATAAGAGGATCGACGACTAACTGAGCGGTACACAGCTACTGAGTTGGGTATCTCCCAGGAATGAGTTCATGCCATTATTCACAACGATCTTCAAATGACAAAGGTCTCTGCTCGATGGATCTCGAAACTTCTTGAAGCTGATCACAAATGACAGCGTCTCAATATGTCAAGAGACAATCTTGGCCATTTTTCTGCAGATCCTGAAGTTTCTTCAGCAATTTGTGACTATGAATGAGACTTGGGTTCATCATTTTCAACCAGAAACCAAAGAACAATCAAAGCAGTGGAAACATCGTGGATCCCCACCTCCAAAGAAAGCAAGGGTGGTTCTGTCTGCAGGCAAAGTGATGGCTTCCATCGGTCACCAGGGCCAATTACACTAATCTTATGAAGCAAATGCGGGTCACACTGAAGGAAGAGCATCGAGGGAAATTGACGAGAGGAGTCATCTTTCTGCAAGACAATGCTCCAGTTCACAATTCGGCGGTGGCAATGGCTGCCATTCATGAATGCGGCTTCCAGCTTCTTGAACATCCTCCTTATTCCCCAGATTCCCTGTTTACCAAACTAAAAAAAGAGATCAGTGGTCGCAAATTTGCTTCAGATGATGATGTTATTCATGCTGTAGACCACTTTCTACTAGCACAAGATGCTGACTTTTACAAAAAAAGGGATCCGTAAGCTCCAGGATCCCTGGACTAAGTGCATAAACTTGCAAGGGGACCATGTTGAGAAATAACCAAAAAAAGGATGTCCACAAATAATCGGGTGTCTGAGTGGCGAAGTGGTTAGTGCACTAGTCTCTCATGGCGAAGGTCGGGGGTTCGAATCCGGCCGGCGGCACCCCAGTCACCCAGCTGTAGAAATGGGTACCCGACTTCTTCTGGAGTTGGGGAAGGAAAGGCAGCCAGGCGTGATACTGATCACATCACCCTCTAGTGCGCTGACAGGTCAAGGAAAATATGGGCACTAACACCATATCCCTATGTGCCTCTAAGGCATGACAGGGTTACCTTTACCTTTTTACCTTTACAAATAATCCGTTGTACCTTAGGCCGAGAACTTATCAATCACCCCTCGTACTTATTAAAGTCGTGGCTTCCTACACATTGCCTTTTTGTTTCGCTGGTTCTCTCCTTGTTACTGCGAACTTGAGCTCAGACAGTCGGTGAATATTTCTGAACATGGGCATCAAATCGGATGGGGAGTTGGCTGATGTGACTTTCTTTAGTTCCTGGGAGGGGTAGGGGCGAGGGGTGGTCAAACCAAAGAATCTGGTTTTAATACAGGTTGCAGCACGTTGGGGAAGATGTGTGTCAGGGTGGTGCAGTACAACTGAATGTTTCACAAAGCACGAAGAAGAAGATAGAACTTTGTCAGTTGTGACCTGCTGTCTCTGATAGCAGCGCCCTCTACTCCTACTAAAGAAGGAGAGAGAGAGAGAGAGAGAGAGAGATAGTGAGATGCACATATTCTTTTTTTCATTTCTGCCTACATCACAGAAATAATCCTGCATGACATGGATGTCAAAGTGGCCAAGTTGATAGAGCTTTGATCTCTCCTGGTTTGGCAGTTGCTCGTACTAAGAGTCCGGGATTCGAATCACTGTCCCTTTTTTTTTTCTTTCTCTCTCTAACATCTAAGTGCATTCTTTACTTTTTTCCTCTAACATCTAAGTGCATTCTTTACTTTTTTCCTCTAACATCTAAGTGCATTCTTTACTTTTTTCCTCTAAGTGCATTCTTTACTTTTATCCTCTATAAGTGCATGCTTTCATTTTTTTCTTTCTTTCTATAACATTATTCTTTACTTTTTGTCCTTTCTTTCTCTAACATCTAAGTGCATTCTTTACTTTTTTCCTTTCTTTCCCTAACATCTAAGTGCATTCTTTACTTTTTTCTCCAATATCATTCTTTACTTTTCCCCCTTCTTTCTCTAATGTCTAAGTGCATTCTTGATTTTTTTCTTTCTTTCTCTAACGTCATTCTTTACTTTTTTTCCTCTAACGTCTAAGTGCATGTTTTACTTTTTTTTCTTTCTTTCTCTAACGTCTAAGTGTATTTTTTTTACTTTTTTTCTTTCTTTCTCTAACGTCTAAGTGTATTTTTTTACTTTTTTTCTTTCTTTCTCTAACGCCTAATTGTATATTTTACTTTTTCTTCCTTTCTCTAACGTCTAAGTGTATTTTTTTACTTTTTTTCTTTCTTTCTCTAACGTCCAAGTGTATTTTTTTACTTTTTTTCTTTCTTTCTCTAACGTCTAAGTGTATTTTTAAACTTTTTTTCTTTCTTTCTCTAACGCCTAATTGTATATTTTACTTTTTCTTCCTTTCTCTAACGTCTAAGTGTTTTTTTTACTTTTTTTCTTTCTTTCTCTAACGTCTAAGTGTATTTTTTTACTTTTTTTCTTTCTTTCTCTAACGTCTAAGTGTATTTTAAAACTTTTTTTCTTTCTTTCTCTAACGCCTAATTGTATATTTTACTTTTTCTTCCTTTCTCTAACGTCTAAGTGTATTTTTTTACTTTTTTTCTTTCTTTCTCTAACGTCCAAGTGTATTTTTTTACTTTTTTTCTTTCTTTCTCTAACGTCTAAGTGTATTTTTAAACTTTTTTTCTTTCTTTCTCTAACGCCTAATTGTATATTTTACTTTTTCTTCCTTTCTCTAACGTCTAAGTGTATTTTTTTACTTTTTTTCTTTCTTTCTCTAACGTCTAAGTGTATTTTTTTACTTTTTTTCTTTCTTTCTCTAACGTCTAAGTGTATTTTAAAACTTTTTTTCTTTCTTTCTCTAACGTCTAAGTGTATTTTAAAACTTTTTTTCTTTCTTTCTCTAACGCCTAATTGTATATTTTACTTTTTCTTCCTTTCTCTAACGTCTAAGTGTATTTTTTAACTTTTTTCTTTTGTTCTCTAACGTCTAAGTGTATTTTTTACTTTTTTTCCTCTAACGTTTAAAGTGCTTTCTTTGCTATTTTTCTTTCTCTCACATCTTAAATGTGTTATCTTCCTTTTCTCTCGTGTCTAAAGTGCTTTGTGTATTTTTCTTTCCTCTACGTCTAAAGTACTTGTGTACCATTTTTCTTTATCTGTCTAAAGTGCTCTACTATTTATCTTTCTGTCTAAAGTGCTGTCTACTATTTATCTTTGTCTAAAGTGCTATTATTTATCTGTCTAAAGTGCTATTATTTATGTCTAAAGGGCTGTCTACTATTTATCTTTTTGTCTAAAGTGCTCTATTATTTATCTTTCTATCTAAAGAGCTCTGTCTACTATTTATCTTTGTCTAAAGGGATGTCTATTATTTATCTTTCTGTCTCAAGGTGCTTTGTCTACTATTTATCTTTCCATGTCTCAAGTGGTTTGTCTACTATGTCTCTTTACCTGTCTCAAATGCCCTGTCTACTATTTCTTTTTCCCAGTCTCAAGTGCTTTCTCTACTATTTCTTTTTCCCTGTCTACTACTTCTCTTTCCCTGCCTCAAGTGCTTTCTCTACTATTTCTCTTTCCCTGTCTCAAGTGCTTTGTCTACTATTTCTCTTTCCCCATCTCAAGTGCTTTGTCTACTATTTCTCTTTCCCTATCTCAACTGCCCTGTCTACTATTTCTCTTTCCCTGTCTCAAGTGCTTTGTCTACTATTTCTCTTTCCCTATCTCAAGTGCTTTGTCTACTATTTCTCTTTCCCTATCTCAAGTGCCCTGTCTACTATTTCTCTTTCCCTGTCTCAAGTGCTTTGTCTACTATTTTTCTTTCCCTGTCTCAAGTGCTTTGTCTACTATTTCTCTTTCCCTGTCTCAAGTGCTTTGTCTACTATTTCTCTTTCCCTGTCTCAAGTGCTTTGTCTACTATTTCTCTTTCCCTGTCTCAAGTGCTTTGTCTACTATATGACACAGGACAACACTAATAAATATCACATTTCATATCTCCTCTTTCACAAGCTCTAAATTTAAAGAGTCAAAAATTGTGATTGTGATAAATATTCTGCTTTATTTTCAGAATGTGACAAAACATGTACTTATCATGGAGAAATTAAATCAGCTTGTCAGTGCTACATTCTATTTCACATTAGCTGCTAAAATAAATCCAAGAGAAAATAGTAAACAACAGAACCTGGACTCCACATGCAGAACACTGGAGCTCATACCTCATCATCTGGCAAGTTGTGATTGATGTATTCAGTTCTGACCAGACATCTCACATGCTGCCATCATCATCATCATCACGTGCCATGGTGTACCCTGGTGGCTTGGTGAGTTGGAACTCCCCAAAATACCCAGTGCTCTAAATCCATGTTATCTTGTCATTCTGTTTTCATCTGTCTTCTCACACTCTCAATAACTGCTGATTTCTTGTTTATTTCATTTTCATATCTGACCTTAACTTACCATTTTTCTATCTTATCTTTCTTTGATGAAACTTATTTTGTTCTCCTCATTAAATCAACTTCTTAATAAATACATTGGCATTTTAACATACACACACTCCCAAGATCTTAATAGGAAATAGTCCTTATTTACGCTTTCAGGGATAAACTATTCTGACTGTGGCCCTAAGAGCCTTAACAGCACTGTGGGTCTTGGAAACCCTACCCATCAAGGAAATGAAAATGTTATACCAACAATATCTGAATTGTGGGGCCCGAGCATTAAAACGGTACTGCCCTAAGTGTGATATATGTCTACAAGATACAGGATGGAGCGGGAATGCCCTAAGTGTGATATATGTCTACAAGATACAGGATGGAGCGGGAATGCCCTAAGTGTGATATATGTCTACAAGATATAGGTTGGAGTGGGAATGGCCTAAGAGTGATATATGTCTACAAGATACAGGATGAAAAGTCTATAATAACCTGACCAGCCTTCCCACTCTCAAGGCAAGCTATTAAACACATGAATATAACTCATAAGATGCACTACTGTTTGTACTAATGCTGACTTGACACTTACAGGAAGAAGAAGTAACACATCTATCAGTTACAATAAATGATTCTCTCAGAACTGTTATCAGTGAAAGGAAGAAAACTGTTCAACAGATTCACCACTCACTGTCCAGACCACTCACACCTCATCACTTCTAGATACACATCTTTTCTTCCATGGACATATTTTTCCTATATGACTTTATTAAAAAAAAAAAAATTCATAAATGCAGTTTTATTAATGACTATGAGGATGTAAGAGAAAAGTATGGCTGCTCTGTTTTGTTTTTCTCAACATCCTTGACCTGGACAAAGTTCTGTCATTTATCACATTTTTAACCTGGAAGACCGTTCTTCTTCTTCCTCTTCTTTACCAAGATAAAACATGAACTACTGTAGTGAGGACCCAGCAAGCACCTCAGACAGCCATCAGTGTATCCCAAAAATATGGAACACTGGCCCCCTAGAAATGCTAGGAGCATGCATGTGCTGGTGAAGGAAGACAAAGTTGCAAAGAGAACTGGTTAACATCCTGTTACATCAAACATAAAACATCAAACACAACAAGGAGACATTAGACATTCCATGGCATATATTAAATGTCTGCTTGCATATCAATGTTTATTCTTCGAAATAAATAAATACATAAGATTATTTTTTTAACAATCCTTATATCCGCAGTCATATATTTTGTATTAATGTTTGATTTTATGTGCATTGTTTTATAAAAGTTCTTGAAAGAACCTAATCTGAAGTTCTGATGACCAGCATATAACACAATTCAAGTTGCATTTACTTTGAGACAAATCAGCCAACAAGATAGTGGCCCCTCCCCTAAAGACTTTGTTTTTTTTTTATAAAGAACTTTATGCTTCATTTCCAGCACGACTTATCTTCTTGTAACATTCTTTAGCCAGAGAAAATCCTACCAACACATTCATCTTAAAAAAAAAAAAAAATCTACTAAAACAAGTATATTCACAATTTTATGTCTTAACAACTACAATGATAAAAAGAAAATGAAGAATAAATGTGTAAACATTAAAAAAAATTTATAAATCTTTCACTATCTAAGCAAACGTAAATCTTTATCAAAACTTTATGTACTACACAATCAGCAAACACAACAAAGTTAATATTACACAAACTAGTAAATACAACTGTATAGCTATTATTTGTCTCTACGATCCAAAACGTACAAACTAATAAGCTCTGTAAAACAAAATGATATATTATGCAAGGTTTCAAATCAAAACGTAAAATAATGAGATTCTATGAAAGAAAGAGCCTTACCACTATTTAAAATTTGTATGAAAATGTTAAGTGATTACAAAAAATGTGATATTAATATGCACCAACGAGGTGATGAAAGGCAGTACTAATACTAGCCTTAAGTTGTGGAAATTTAATAGCATAATGACTTATAAAGATATATAATGTAGCATTTATAATAATTTATGAAGATGATATATCAGAGACAGTTGTACAATAAAGGAATATACATATGTGTGTGTGCGCATGGGTATAATAATTTTATTAAATTATCACGATTAATGCTTCTTTCTGTGTACACATTAGTTACATATCTTAATGTACATTATGCATGCATTACACTATTGTTACAGTTCTGAAGAATCTTTTCTCATCAATGCACACCTCAGAAAAGAAAAACTAACAAAATAATGTAGTGTAAACAAAATATGTATCCTTTATTTTGAAATGTTGGATGTAATTTTTGTGGCCAGTCTTATGTTAAAATAAAGTAAAATCCCATTTCCATGCCATTAAGGTATATTGGGGATACAGTGGTAGGTGCGTATTTCCGAGGCCTGCGGCATGTGAAAGCATGATGTGGTATGTACCATGCCTGGCCATACCGGCCTTCCCCGATTTCTCTTGCACCCCTTTTAAGAATCTGGATGGACCTTGGGGTGTGGTGGTATCAGAAAAAATATCCACCGTCGGGACTTTAACTCGGTACCACCAGACTGCCTAGCTACTCAGCCAATCAGGCCACCAGTTTTTTTACTTTCTGAAAGAAGAGTTTTCTTCTAGGCCCTGGTTTGCTGGGAAGTGATCAGTGTGCTCATTCAGAGCCTGATGGCTCAAATCTAGCCACAGACACCTCAGTCACCCATTTGTAGAAATGGGAACATAGTTCAGTTTTGGGACCAGGGAAGGAAAGGTGGCCAGGACGAGATGCTGACCACACCACCCTCTAGTGTGTTTGATATATCAGCACCAACACCACATTCTTAAGTGTTTCCATGGACAAGGTTCTCTTTTCAATATCCCAGATCCCAATCCTTCCCTTTTTTAACCCAGGTTGCCTCAAAGTCCTCCCTTATATATTAAATCATTATCCTGAAAGGATTTTCACCATTGTACATTCTTTTATGATGGTAAAATTCCACCCCAAAACAAAAAAAGTCATCTGCCTTTCTGTTGATAGCCCCTGCTCTAAGTAAGAAAGACTATGTTTTCTTTGTTGTGTTCTCTCTCACCTCAGTACAAGCAATATACGACGACAACGACAATAATGATGATCCACTGAAACAAGACTAATCTTTCCTTTATGCCCTCTGTCTATCTGAAATGACTTTTTAGTGTTTTTCAAATACATGAAGTCAGTTTTTAATTTGTTCTATGCTGATTTATCAAAATTCGTTTTCATTTGGGACAGTTGACAAAATAATTATTTCAGAATGTTGGTTCTATGTTGACAGAACAGTCATTCCAAGCTGCTGGTTCTATGATGAAGGGACAGTCATTCCAAGCTGCTGGTTCTATGTTGAAGGGACAGTCATTCCAAGCTGCTGGTTCTATGTTGAAGGGACAGTCATTACAAGATTTTGGCTCTATGTTGACAGAACAGTCATTCCAAGCTGCTGGTTCTATGTTGAAGGGACAGTCACTCAAAGCTGCTGGTTCTATGTTGAAGGGACAGTCATTACAAGATTTTGGCTCTATGTTGACAGGACAGTCATTTCAGGATTTCAGTTTTATGTTCATGGGACAATCATTTCAGGATTTTGGTTCTATTCCTGGCATCTTCACATCTCATTTACACACATCTTTCAAGCACACTGTGGAAGTCTTGATTTTCTTGTATCGCATGCTAGCAGCTCTAGATTATCTTTCAGAGCAGGCCCATTTTCTATCTGGTGGACATGGATGAACTGGCAGAAGTTAGCAACTACAACACTGTCACTTGACTGATTACACAGATTACAGATTGCATAGATTACAACACTGCTGTGTTACAAAGCAAATGTTTTCTGGCATAAAGGCAGTGGGGGTGAAGGTTTCTTTATCAGACAACTCTAAATATTTTTCTGTCTTTCTATTGCTGTAAATATGTAACCTTCATATGTTATCTAGGTAATTTTCACAACACATACGTTCAACTTTTTGCTATCAAATGCTCTTTAAGCTGAACTTCTCCCATCTTCCAACACATAACTTCCATCTTTATGTTGGTCAGAATTTCCAAGCTTGTCAAATTAGATAACTTGATTTTATTCATTTTTACTCTACTGGCTTTATCCTTTCACTTCTCTTTAGTTTCCTGCACATTTCCTTGTTTGCACATACACTGACATTTATTGTCTTTAAACAAAAATGACCATTAAATGCTGATGAGTGTGACAGGAACGTGTATTACTGATATTATATAGTATTACCGATATTAAAGGAAGAATTTCAATAATAGTGCACTCCCCTTGCTGATGTTTATCCAAATAAATCTGAGTCATTCTTCCACAGATCTGTCAAAATCTAATAGTTCATATTAGAATATAATACATGACATACGAGACCAAGCCAAAAAATGAAGACTCCAAGTTAAAAATAATATTTTATGCTATGCAATGAAAGCTAAATTATGTTTCCTTTCTTCCAGACTTTAACATATAAAGGGCCAGAAGTAAATTATTATTTTTTACAAAACGTTAAAACTCATCACTGACCACCAAGACAGTAAAATAATAATCACATTAAGATGCTAAAATAACAATCACAGCAGCCAATCTGGTTCTAAGTTATGTGAACCCAACATCACATATCACACTCTTCAAAATTCACAGGTCACAAAAAAATAACATGCTTGCTGTTACTGTAGTCAGTTATGCCGGTCACACACTGGAAGAATCAGTCGTGAATGAAGTTGCTTGGCAAACTGTCTCCATAAACATCTAACACTACTGATTACTAATATAGTCAAACTTTTTTGTTTCAAAACAGTATTCTATGATTACGTTGAGAGTTTCTGCAAGAAAGAAACTAGCCTTGCATGACTGCTCATCTTACCACTCTGTGGTTTCGGTCACCATAATGTTAAAACTATTTAAGGAAAACAACAACAAAAGCAGGAACAGCTTTATTAATTAACGAGCACAGAGTTGTGAGGTTGATATAAAGCTGCTTCTACTTTTTCTTTCTTAAGCAGTTTAAAATGTCGTTCTTACAGCTTTGTTGCGATGGCTTTGTGTACAGTTTTATATCTCTCTCTCTCTGAACCTTAAGTGCCCAGGGCACATGGGGCTTCCGCAAGGGTTTTCCACAAATGCCTGTCCTTCGCCTTTTTTTCTGCTCTTGCCCAGGTGAGCCCTCTACTGCTCAACATCCTTTCTGTTGTTCTTCTCCATGTCTCTTTTGGTCTACCCTTACTTCTGCTCCCCTGTGGTGTCCATCTTAGTGCTATTTTTGGTAGTGAGTTGTCAGTCATTCGGAGCACATGTCCCAACCATCGCCAGCGTCTTTCCTCAATAATTGTTGTCAGTGGTTTCATCTGCATTTCTGCTAATAAAATGTTATTTCTTATGGTGTTTGGCCAAAATATTTTTTTAATTCTTCGTAAACATTTAGTCTGGAAAGAATTCAACTTGTTTTCTATGGTTTTGGTGATTTTCCAGCATTCACTTCCATAGAGTAGTACACTTAAAACATTACTCTTAAATATCCTGATTTTCATATTTATGCTTAGTTTTTTTGATTTCCATATATTACAGTTTTATATAGTTATACACTAATTATTTGTCACACATCATAAATCTCTTACCGCCTTTCTTTCTCTCACATTTTAACTGCTTTATACTTTTTGAGGCTAACAACATAACACTGTGCTACAGCACTTTAGGTTGAAAAGATTCACTAACATTTAAAAAAAAAAACAAAACATAATAACATCTACCATGAGAAGCAGTTACAGCAGTAACAAAAATGTACCTCCAACAGCCCCCTGGACTTATGTTCCCTGTTTTACACTCTGTTCTGTCAGAATATTTCTGCTTCTCTGAAACGAGAAGCACGTCTTTGACACACTTCTGTGTTCTCTCTTTCACACAACTGTTTCCTATTTGTTCAAAATTCCTTCATGGTGTAGAAAATTCTTGCACTATCATAATTTTACTGCCATAGAAATGCTGTCCATGTTTAGAATGTTAGAAAAAAAAAATTAAATCACAATCACATTCTTAGTAACCTGTGGTTCGTATATATGGGTTCTGGGCCTGCTGTTCTCAATAACGGCTACCGTACAATTCAATTTGTTCTACTATAATTATGACATGATGCACAAGATATTAAGAATTATGGAAGTCTATGTGTACCAGGGGCGCTTGCGGGCCCAGCGGATAGTATATCCAGAATCCACGCGGATCTTAATGGAAGCAGCTTCAGCACTTCGTACAGTCTCCTTGACGGCCTGCATGAGGTTTTGCGCATTTCCAACGAGCATCTCGGTAGCCTCTTGGTCTTCCTCTGAACCTGAAATTAGGTCACAGTTTATTCATGATACACCATATAAGCAAAATCTCTTCATGCAATATACCATGTCTGCTGGCATATAAGATCAGCCTCACTTTTCAACTCGCATCTTTGAGGGATAAAAATAATAATTTTAGTACACTTCATCATAAATTCATTGCAAAAAAAACCAAAAAACTGAAGTAATTTCATGAAGTTGGTATTTTTCTGGCTGGTTGCTAAAGCACCACTCTACACACCTCCTGCCATACTTCTCTGTGTACTGAATGATGCTCAACTTCAATGGTATATTCTAGAATTGTTTATGAACCATGAATTCAGTTGGTCAGTCATTTGCTTCTCGCTTGCGGAACTCCCCCCCCCCCCCCCCAACAGCTTTCCCATAGGCTTCTCAGTTGTAAGCAAGATGCCCTGCTGCTGATGCATCCATTTCCAGATTATTAACGATACCTTCCAACCATCTTTGCCTTGGTATTCCTCTTGTTCTTTTTCCCATTATGTACCCTTCCAAGACTGTCTTCTCTAAATTATCAGGATCTTTAATGTGTCCAAAATATTTAAGTTTTTAATCCTCTGTACTCACCAACCTTCTTCAATATTAAGTTCTTGCAGTATGTTCTTCTGTAGCATTTTCATTCAAAGGCATTTATGTGTTTCTCAGCTGTTTTGTTAAGTGTCCAGGTCTCACAGGCATATGTTGCGATGGGAAAGATGTTTGCCCTTAAAAATCTTATTTTTGTAGTTCTGTCTGTTCCTCTCCACAGATTCTTTATTTCCTTTACTTTCTGAACAGCGATAGATGTCTCCTTTTAATTTCCCTCATTGTATCTCCATTATTAGTTAGTAGTGATCCAAGATATTCAAAACTCTCCACTTCTTCCAATTTTTCCTCATTGATACATATTTCAGCTGCCTTGTTTGTTTTGTCAGTTGTCATCAATTTAGTTTTCTTTGCATTAAGATAGAGGTTCTGCTCTTCGCTGTTCTTATGGACTGACATAATTAGTTTTTCCATTCCTTTTTGTGTTGTGGACAGTAACACTGTGACATCAGCATATCTAATCTCTGGTATTTCATAACCTCCAATTGTTATGGCATCGTAATATTCTTTGTCTACATCTTCTCTAACATTCCTCATTATATTTTCAGTATACAAGTTAAATAAGTAAGGTGATAATATGCACCCCTGACGGACCCCTTGTTTTATATCAAACCAAGTTGTTGTTTCACCATTTATTCTTACTGCTGCCTGTTGGTCTATATACAGCAGTGATGTCAATTGTATCAAATGTGTTGGAAATCCCATTTTTTTCCATTATTTCCCAAAGTTTCTGGTGTTGTACACAATCAAATGCCTTTGAATAGTTCTATAAAAGATAAATACAGATTCACATTAAATTTTCTGCATTTCTCTATTATTAATTTTATATTGAATATATGATCTCTTGTTCCTCTTCCATGTCTAAAACTAGCTTGAATGAACCATGGGTTGTCAACAAAAATTACTTAAAATACTGAAATATCACCAGATCTACTACATAATGTTCAAAACAGACTTCTTAACACATCTGTGCCCACCGAAATACAATTAACTGGAACTGTCTCTGCTTTGCAGTACCAGACAAGATGGCTGGCAGGCACCGAACACTATTTAACTGGAGTGCTTCACTGCGTAGTGATAACGATGCAAACAGGAAACTTTTCAGCTTCAATGACTCCAGTTTCTAGACATGGATTCAAATGCAGACATATGGCAAGAAAAATCAGGTGAGAACTGTGTGCAGTACTATCATAAACACAGACTAGCAGACCTCATCCAATCAAAATTTTGCCTGAAATTTCAATTTCCAGCAACACTAAGATTCTGTCACAAATTTTTACAGAAAAAAAAAATGCATTTTATACGCCAGCAAATATGGAGCATCAAACATATAATAAAGCAATTTATAAATGAATAACCCAAACACTTCAAGAATTAAAAATAACTTTCTATTATCAAACTTTGTGTTTAAATTCTGTAAGTTTGATAATAACCTGTGATAAAATTCTAACAGTTTTCTTCATGAACAATGTTAAGATAAGTATAATTTATCTCCTTTACAAACAATATCAGAATATATATCTATCTTTTTTTTCCCATTGTTGACATTAAGACATCTCCTTCAAGGGCAATGATAATAAATACGTAATTACTTAATTGGGTTTTTTTTTGTCACTAAACATTAAGATATATTCTGATCTTTTTTTTTTCACAAACAAAATAACCTTTGATCTTTTCACAGACAACATAAAGACATACTATGTAGTCTTATATTTCCTTACACACAGTAACAGATATATATATATATATCAAGGGTGACTGAAAAAGTAATGGCAAACTGACAATTTCAAATACACATAATTCACACAAGTCATATGTTATTTTTCCACATAATCACCCTCCTTTTCAATACACTTCTTACATTCGTCTCTCTCTCTCTGAACCTTAAGTGCCCAGGGCACATGGGGCTTCCGCAAGGGTTTTCCACAAATGCCTGTCCTTCGCCTTTTTTTCTGCTCTTGCCCAGGTGAGCCCTCTATTGCTCAACATCCTTTCTGTTGTTCTTCTCCATGTCTCTTTTGGTCTACCCTTACTTCTGCTCCCCTGTGGTGTCCATCTTAGTGCTATTTTTGGTAGTGAGTTGTCATTCGTCTACCAACTTCTTTATTCATCAGAAAAAAAAAAAGTTTTCAGTTGTACCCTCAGCCAGGAATGCATCGCTTCTTTGACTTTGTTATCAAAGCGTCCTTCAGGAGTCCGAACATAAGAGGGAGCAAGGTCAGGGCTGTATGGAGGAAGCTAAGATCTGAAATCTAAATCTCTGAATGGTGTCAACAGCTGCAGCGGCCATATAAGGACGGGCATTGCCATGAAGGAGAAGAATGCCCTTAGACAGAAGTCCTCTGCGACAGCTCTACATCACTAGCTTTGACTTCTCCTTTAACAGCTGTAGCAGGCACTACTCAGTCTCAGCTTCTTCATGATAGTGCTCCAAAATTGCTCCATTCATATCCCAGAAAAAAAGTGAACATCATATTACTTGGGGGGGGGGGGGGGAGAGATGGTGGAGACTTGAACTTCATCTTGACTAGAGAAGACTGGCATTCTGAAGACTGCCTCTTGCTTTCAGGCTCGTATTGAGATGCATCCAGGTTTCGTCCCCAGTGACCATGCATGCCAGGAATTCTTCTCCTTCATTGTTATACCGTGCTAAGAAAAAAAGGATGTGGAAGTCTGCACACGAATTATCTTGTGCTCACCACTCAGCATCTTAGACACCCAATGTGCACACAGCTTGCGATACTTGAGAACCTCTGTGAATATGATATATACAGATCCAACACCAACATGCAATTTCCTGGCCGAAACGTCGATAGAGATGTGCCTGTTACCACGAATAAGGTAGATAGAGGTGTATGTTGCAGTTTTACAAAGTGAGGGAGGGAGTGAGTAAGGTGAGAAAAAAATGAATAGAAAGTATGAGAATGTATAAATGAAAAACATACAACATCCCATACTTCGGCATGAGCCTTATTCGAGGATACATACACAACGAAACAAAAACACGAAGAACTTATCTGAATGTGTCTTCCTCCTTGCTAGATTTCTTCCGTCAACGCGGCTATCCAGAACACGTTCTCTCGTCATCTTGTAACCGCATTAGCCATATATCGCAGCAACAAGCCCTCACCCCTAAACCGCACTGTAGCTCAGACAGAGTGAAACTTGTACTCACGTACCACCCTCATAGCTTGGCAGTTAAAAACATACTGTTTTGCCATCTCCATCGGACCGAGCCTGAGACATTTGAACTTTTTGGGAAACCCCCAATGGTGGCCTACAGACAGGACAAGAACCTCAGGGACCTTTTAATTCGTAGTCATCTTAAGACAGATGACACTTTTTATGGTACCAGACGTTGCGGACGTCGTAGATGTAACACTTGTCCGTTTGTTGTTGAGGCTAGCCAGATCTCCTTCCCTAAGTCCACGTTATCAGTTCAGGAGGGTTTCACCTGTACTTCACGAAATATCATTTATGCTATCATGTGAAAACGTTGCGGTTTGAAGTACATAGGGGAGACTGGCTTACGGTTATGAGATCGATTTCGCCAGCATCTCAATGATATTTCTAAGAGGGCCTGGACACCTGTGGCTAAACATTTTTGCTTTGGCAACCGCAGGGGTAAACAGGACATTTCTGTTAGTGCAATCCGCTCGTTCTGCTGATGTACGATCTCGGAGGGTCCTAGAACAGCGCCTTATTTTCCAGACTGGCTGTCTCCACCCAGCTGGAATTAACAATGTCTTCAGCTTTCTGTAACTTCTTTACTTTTCCACTGTTTTTTTTTTTTAACTCTACTTTCTTTCTCTATGCTACCCCTCCCTACTACCACCCTATTTTTTTCTTCTCTGCCAACATATTGGCTTGTCCTATTCACCAGTTTCAAATTTTCTCCCTGCAGGTGTTTATGTTCTTCATTCATTATCTTCCCCCCCCCCTCCGACACCTCTAGCGGCTATCATGTTTCTATCACCTTCCCCCCACCCCTTTCTCCCACTTGTTCTCCTCCTCCTCTCTCTCCACTTCTTCTCTTCGATTGGCTCTATTGGGCATTTTTTGTTTGGAGGCAGCGTGGTTTTTCCTTCTCCCTTCAACCACACACATTTCCGTTTTTGACTTGGAGGAAGACACATTCAGATAAGTTCTTCGTGTTTTTGTTTCACTGTGTATGTATCCTCGAATAAGGCTCATGCAGAAATATCGGATGTTGTATGTTTTTCATTTATACATTCTCATACTTTCTATTCATTTTTTTCTCACCTTATTCACTTCCTCCCTCACTCTGTAAAACTGCACCATACACCTCTATCTACCTTATTTATTTAAACCAGTTTTACTGCAGTCGCCATCCCTTTTATCTGTTACCAGGAATAATGGTATCAGTGTGACCCATACTCTCACCAGTAATAGACATGCTAGGATGACTGGAACAGTGCTCACTACGGACTGAAGCTCACCCATTTTTAAACACTTCTACTCACTTGTACACATTTCTCTCACCAATGCATGTAACCTCCATACTGTTGCAGCATTCCTCCATCAATTTCACAAAGCTTAACACCCTCCGACTAAAAAAAATTTGATGACTGCTCTTTGCTTCTCTTTGGTGCAAACAGCTAAGGGTGCTGCCATGTTGAAAATGGTGCCCTTCCAATTAAGCATGCCATGCCATCTATCAGACAGTGTCACTATCTTCACTAATAATGTATCTACAACACATCTATCAGACAGTGTCACTATCTTCACTCATAATGTATCTACCACACATCTATCAGACAGTGTCACTATCTTCACTAATAATGTATCTACAACACATCTATCAGACAGTGTCACTATCTTCACTCATAATGTATCTACCACACATCTATCAGACAGTGTCACTATCTTCACTAATAATGTATCTACAACACATCTATCAGACAGTGTCACTATCTTCACTAATAATGTATCTACAACACATCTATCAGACAGTGTCACTATCTTCACTAATAATGTATCTACAACACATCTATCAGACAGTGTCACTATCTTCACTCATAATGTATCTACCACACATCTATCACACAGTGTCACTATCTTCACTAATAATGTATCTACCACACATGGACATCTGACATGCCTGGGATGTTTCTTTCAATCAAATACTGTCAGTTTGCTGTTACTTTTTTAATCACCCTTGTATTAATATGAAACTGAATGATCATTTATGCTTATGAACAGAGCAAATAAAGATGATGAAGAAAGTCTGTGCTGTGAAAAGAGTCTGTCAGATTTATCAAAGCTCACATTCCTACATAACATGCAATACAGGAGAAACAATTTATATTTTTTCAGTTCTTTGCCATTTTTTGAACAAACTGCCAAAGAAGAAGCAGGAAAATAATTACAATGAGAAGACACCACATGAGTATGCTTTGACATGGTAAGTTTTAACTACATCAAAGTAACAAGTGGAGTGGAGTATATGGCACAATCTCACTATTTAGTATAAGGAGACAATTTTTTTTCCTTACTGATGAAAAAGTCATTTTAAAAATATTTTTTAAAAAAAACAAAAAACTAGGGAGCTATGGATGATGATGATGATGATGATGATGAGCAAACTGAATCTGTATCTGACAGTGGTCAGTGCATGCACCAGTTTTCCTGCACTAAAGCCAGCTGTTGGCATCAACATCTATCTTTCAAACAACACATAAAGCACTTTCCTTCCCTTAAAGGGTGTGCATACAAGCAGCCCAGTGTGCCTTACTTTTAGGCAGACAGACATCCTTTCATTCTGAAGGTAGTTCCCTAACATAAATGTCTCATGTTACCATTTTTTTTAACATCTGTATCGACTAGGCCACAGAAAGAAATGATTTACAGACTCTACAGAATGCTCCTAGTGGCTTTAAAAAGTTTGCTACAATATTCAATATTTTTTTTAAAAATAAAAAAACTGAAAAAGGTACTTGTCAAAAAAAAAACTACTTTGTTATACCTTATTTTTAAAATACAGAACATAAATGAGACTGGAATCAAGACAAAATGTAACACTTAAATGTTATGTATTCTGAACTAATCACTATATTTAAAAGTTATATATGTTAAGAGTATTTACTCATTTTCTTACGTTATATTTTTCAAACTATTTACCAATGTTCAAATGCATATTTAAAAGCATCTAGTCAGTTTCAAAACATATTACTGTGAAGTGTTATTTATTTCCAAAATGTTGCCAACTTCAACATCTCCCACAAGATAGTGCTAGCTCTTTAAGTTCCACACACAAGCAATCTTCATTACACCAGGTTTCAGATTCTGGCCACAAAAATAAGGTCAGAGAGGAATTGAGATTTTCTAAGCTATCACCATGACAACTGCCATTCTAAAGCTAAGCATTGTATTTCAAACTATGACCGAACACATGGGAAAATAACAAGTGTACAGCATGCACCATGACAATCACTGACTAGGAAGTTCCACTTAATCAGTCTACATGGCATTCCAACAACAGAAAGTGAACAAATTAGCTCATATCATAGTTTATTTATGCAAACATGTACTGAGTGAGTAGAATTCTCACTTTCTGAAAAGTGACATTCTAGACTGATCATATATGACTTTAACAGTCATTTTTGTGATTTCTATGACAAATGTGACACACATGTATGCAGGATAAGCCAAGGGTACACAATGACTGAATAATAAAACGGATGAGCTGGAATTTATGAAAATAACTTCTGAATGTTCCTCTTCTTTGTCATCAGATGATGGCAAGGTTAGATGATAAAGTGGCTTGCCCTATTATTTTCCAAGCTTATATGCACACAACAGTGAACAAAGGAACCACAGAATAAGCCGATATATATAACTGTACTTACTGGACTCTGATACAACATAGCAGCAGAAAAATCAGTGCAAAGATAAGGAAGAACTTACATGAGGGATGAGCAATATGTTTTACAATGATAAACACATACAAAAATTACATAAGGGACAAAAGTAAATACATCAAAGAAAGAAATACAACTCAGACGAGAGGAACAAACATTACAATGACAAGGACAAAACTATAATTTCCTAAAAATTATCATTATCAACAAAACTATAATTACCATCATCATCATCATCATCATCACCATCATCATCATCATCATCGATGTTCTATTTTGCAACTGCAAAACAGTTCTTTGTGGCCAATGCCAAGTTGAATATCTTTAAAAACTAGAATCAAGTCACACAACAGAGTGAGATAAGTGACTTTCATTCATTTCTGCAGTAGATCCTGGAAGCAGCTTCTCAAAGGTCTCCACTTAGAAACTCAGAGCAATGTAACACTCTTGTAAGATGCCACAAAAGAAACAACTGTTTTCAACATTCTATTTGTAGTGATTTACACATATTCATGATATTCTAACATGGCATGTCAATATACAAGTACACTGCAAACTGTAAAAAGGCATGTCCTCAGTCTTTAATGAGCTTCATTACTGTATTAGTGGCATAGTGCTTAATGCATCTGCATGCCAATCAGAAGGTCCCCGGTTCGGTTTCACACCAACCAGCACCAGAGTTCTCCAAGTCTCAAAAATGGGTACCTGGAACTGCCCTAAGAAAACAAAGGCAGCAAGAACAGGTGCTAGCATCCCTACCTCAAATGCTGCAGTGGCCTAGAAATGTGAAGACACTAACACTTCACACTCCTATGGCATGTAAATGCTATGGGACATAGATTATATGCAAAATACAACATTACATAACAGTATCAAATACGAACTATGAAACTGTAGGTGATTTTCAATGCAAACTGTGAAATAGCATATCAGCAGTAAATGCAAACTGTGAAATAGCATATCAGTAGTAAATGCAAACTGTGAAAACAGTGTGAGTGTGGGATTCAAAATGTGAAATTACACACAAATGGTGTTGTGTATAAACTGGGAAAATAAAATAGAAAAATAAAATCTAGACTACATGAAATGGCATATCAGTGTAAAAACTGAAAATAATGAAATGAAATGTTCAAGAGCTTACGATGCTCAGTCAGAAGCTGCTAAATGGTATATGAGAGTATCAAACACGGACTGTGATGTGGGCATATAAGTATGAAATGAAGATTGTGAAATGTTATCTCAGAACCAAACGCAGACTACAAAATTGTTAATAAGTCATTACTAAGTACTACAAAATGCAACATTAAATGAAAAGTAAACTCTGAAGAGATAAATGATATGTTTATAAGTAAAACCTAGCCAGCCATCCATTCATGATTATTTCACACAGACACACTTTATCATAAATTTGTTATAACACTTTGTTATAATAGAAATATTCAAATTTTTTGGGGGGAGGGGTGGGGGGGGGGGGGTGGGGTTTCATTCATCAATTTTACACATGCAGATTAGCATGCTCCTATTATCTACAGCACTCACATGATCACATTAACAGCTTTGATGGCTGGACATATTATAAGCATAGACAATAATTATGTTCCAAAAAAAAAAAAAAATACTAAATGGTGAATTTATTAAATGAAGGAGGTTGTAAAGTGGCATAGAATTAATAAACTAAGATATACATAAAGTATCCATGAAATATTGTTATACTGTTTGTAAGGACTAGGGTGAGCTCATGAAAGACCATGCCACATAGACTGGCCCTATTTGTGAAGGTAATGAATATTAAAGTTAGGACAAAATATGTAGACCCAAAGGTAGGAAATTTCCTACTGTAGAGAGCAGAACAAAAACATAACTCAGATCACCAGAGAATTACCCCCACCCCTAACCCCAGTCCTATCGTTTCAGTCCTTTAAGGTTCTGGGACTCAAGGAGATTTAATGACCTGTTCTTATTATGGCTGACTTCTCCTAGTAAATTCAACTAGATTCGTCCATGAAAGATGATATACAATAAGATGCTACCAATGTTTAACATTCACCTGTCTCAATACCATCAACAAAGACTCAAAATGCCATTTTATATAAAGGATTGCTGACCACAGTACTCACATACAAGCAAGAGATGGAGGGTGTAAATTACTTCTTCTTCTCCAGCTTTCTGAGCCATTAAGGCTCAATGCTGAAGATAAAGATCACCTCCATTCCTCTCTGTTCCTAATCTCTCTTCAATTGATGACACCAATTTCTTTTATATCTTCTTCTATGTTGTCTTTCCATCTCTGTCTTGGTCTACCCCTTGATCTTGTTTCCCTCATCTCTTGTGCATACATCATTCTCGTTTGTCTGTTCTCTTCCATTCTTTCTACTTGCCCCAGCCGGCGTAATCTATTCAGTTTCAAGACATTTATAATTCGTTGCGATTTAAATAAGCTGTTACGTCAGTGTTCTTCCAAGCTGTCCATACTCCACTGTTGGTATCCTCTATCGGCCCAAAGATTCTTCTCAGGATCTTGTTCTCATAGATCTGCAATTGTTGTTCATCTTTCTTTGTTGTACTCCATGTTTCTGATCCATACACGATGGCTGGTCTTATAGCTTTGTAGATTGTTATTTTGGTGTTTTGGGACATGATTTTGGATTTAACAGGGTGTAAATTATAGACACCTTAAATATCTCATTATATAAAGCAAACTACCAAGTCCTATCAAGCCATCTATTTGTCCCATCAACATTGAAAGACATATGAGGAAGGAGATAAGACAAGACAAGTACTAACATAAATCTGAAAGTTTTGTTTTTTAAAAACACTTTACATTTATAAGGACTTTGCATCTGTAAGAGCTTAACCCTTATTTATGGCACTGAACTTCAAAAGATACCCATTTCTGCTTCATCTGCTGACAGCTGTGTATACCATGCATAAACTAGGAAAAAAATAGGAACAGCTTTATTATTTAACGAATACAAAGTCGTGATGTTTCGGCGTGAGCCTTAATCATACAAACACACACAGGACAAAGAATCAGAGAGAGGAGACAGTACAGGATCACATAAAACTATGTTAATGAAATAACAAAAAGTGAAAAAATTAATCAAGAAATATAATTAGAACAAAACATATCTGAATATTTTAGATGGCTTTCAAATAATTCTTGGTTTGCTCAATCAACATAAACAAGAAGTGACTGTTACCAGGGTGAGGGCGTATACGTTCTGAAAATCATACTCAAATGAGGTTTTTAGCCTAGACTGGGCCACATGATCTGTCTAATTTATACCATTCAACACATGACTTGAAACAGATAAGTCATAAATGTGTTCATTTGAAAGTGTAAATAATGTTTCAAAGTAAACCAGTCTTTCACTCCACTATTTTCTTGTTTTTTCATGTCTACAGCTAAATGTCATAAAGAACAGTGACTGATTTTCTTTAGGTACACCAGCCTTCGAACAGATGTTTGCAGTCCACTTCAAGGTTTCTAATAAATTTCTCGGAAGCATAAATGATGAATTAAGAAACATTTTACGGAACTGCATCACAAGTTACTGTAATCCCAACAGAAAACAGATTTCTACAGACTTTGTGCTGTTAATTTAGCTCAGTCCACTACTCCTGCTATTACTTCAAATACTCTAATGTGATTCTCACATGCTTCTACAGGTGAAAGATATGCATCGTAAAACAGGTGAACGGTATATAACACAGTGCTGCTTCTGCATGACATTTGGAAACAATTCTCATTTCACTCATGTTAGATGAAATATTTCTTGGTTTCAGTGCACTGTGTATTTAGACAAAACAAGTAGACATTCTGTTATGAGATTACTGCCTTTCAGTTAGGTTTACTTCCATGCAAAACTCGATAAAGATAATCTGTAACAATTTACCACAGGCGATTTCGCTTCCATCGGGGGCTGGGATTGGCTCTGATGTGAAATTCAAGTGGGACATTTCAAATTTTAATGAAATATTTATAATCTATGTAAAAAAAAAAGCATGGGTAGGCGGGAAATTCAATATGAAAAAAAAAAATTGCAGGGAAATTTATTTTGCAAAATATAGAAGCAAGGGGAGGGAAGTGAGAGTAATACAATGGAATTTTAAAGAAAAGAACTAGAAAAAAATGACACAAAAACTTATCCAGATACTTCATAACATTAAGAACTATCCAAAAGAAAAAAAAAACACTTATCAGTGACAATACATACACTTGTAAGAAAACAGTATATTTGTTTTGCCAAACAAATATAAAAACAGAGTAAGGACATGCAAGAAACAAAGAATATATCTAACAAACTAACAAAACTTATGTACATTACACATGGCCACAAGTTCTCAATAAATTTTGTGGAATTCTAGTTTGTTTTTTTTCTAGTTTCTCTACATGAGAATCTGGTAAAATTAATATGAAAATCTATGTAATTTAACCACAAACACCAAACTCAAGAAGACAACAATAAAAAAAACAAAAAACTGGGAGATGCACAAAAAAACTCCATACAAGCAGTTCAGATATTTTTTTTGACAGACTACACAAGAACTCAAGCAATAAATGCAAAAAAAAAAAAAAACAAAACAAAACAAAAAGGGAACCAGAGGGGCCAGCAGGCATGGCACAGCCACTATTAATAGAACAGACAGAGGATCCTTGTGGATTCAAACAAAAGAGATTTACCACAAGGGATTTCACTCCCATCTGGCCCACATATTGGTTCTGCCAGGGAAAATGAAAACCAAAAATAAAAAAAACAAACTTTTTTTAATGAAACTAAAAATTTTTTTAAAAATCCAAAGCAAACAAAGAAAATTTATGAAAGTATTCCAAGGTGTTAGAAAATTAATTATCATAATCGTTCTTAATGAACAGGGAAATCTTTTTTACTATATTACTTATTTATTTTAAATATATGAGGGAGAATGGAGCATCTAAATTAAAAAAAAAAAACTTGAAAATTATGCAGTAACAACACCTGAGAGAAGCTGACACAATACAACACGCTGCAAGTGGTGAAGGCTGTTCGAACACGCACAGCGCAACACTATGTCCTTGGTCTTGTTGAGGCCAAGGTCAGATAAACATGGATGCCTAAGTGTAGGACTGCATCACTGCTGAACAATGTCCTGTTGTGAGATTTCTTTGCACAGTGGAAGTGAAATTCTGGATATTTCTCAGTATGGAAGGGAAAATAGTACGAAAACTTTATGAATTTTTTTTTTAAAGGCTAAGAGGAAAGACCTAGTGTAATCAACAAAATCTGATTTTGGTCGGCCACCACATTGTGCATGCAAGCCCACATCGACATGGCACAAGTACTGATTAGAGAAGACCAACAGACAACGCTGTCTGGCTGTTGCTGCACATTTGGATAACAGCTATGGACTTGCACATGCCATAGTGAATAATGTCTTGAGGTATCATAAAGTTTGCACAGGATGAATACCCAAACAGCTAACTTATCTGCACAAACAAACAGCAGATAGAAGTTCTGACCCAATCCCCAAAACATTATGAAGATGCAAGTATTTTGGAGTGGACTGTCACCAGTAACAAGACATGGGTAGAAACACTCGTGTTCACCAGTAGAGTAAAAATTCAGGCAACAGCAGGATTTCGAAAAGGAAGAAGCTGTCTCGACCAGATCTTTACTCTAAGAATAATACTTGAAGAACATATTGAAAAGCAGAAACCATTAATACTGAACTTCATAGACTTTAAAAAGGCATTTGATAGCATACACAGTGATTCATTATGGAGAATTTTAAGTCTATATGGAATACCATCTAAAACTGTCAACATCATTAAGAACTTCTACAATGGATATGTTTGTGCAGTCAAGACAGAAGAAGGGATGAGTGAATGGTTCCAGATTGAAACAGGTGTGAAACAAGGATGTATACTGTCTCCTTTACTTTTTGGGATTACAATAGACTTCATAATGAAAAAATGCTGCACAGGTAACACAGGTATTGACTGGGTACATGGGCCCCAACTAGAAGATGTTGATTTTGCTGATGACATAACTCTTATTAGTAACAATGTGAATTCCATGCAAGAAAAAACAGATATCCTGTCTTCACTGGCTAGCAAAATAGGACTTGAAATTCACAAGGACAAAACAAAAATAATGAAAATTCCCCTTAATCAAAATGGAAAAATACACATAGAAGAGACAGATATTGAAGAAGTCAATCAATTTGCATACCTTGGCAGCTACATAGACCAGGACGGTGACACTAGAAAGGAAGTTAGAATCAGAATTGCAAAAGCAGCATCAATCTTCAAGAATCTTGAGAACATATGGAATTCAAAAGTTATAAGCACAAAAACCAAGTTAAGACTATTCAATTCAAATGTAATATCCACCCTCATTTATGCATGTGAAAGCTGGAAAACAACTAAAGAAATAGACAAGAAATTAGACTCTTTTGAAAACAAATGCCTAAGGAAAATACTCGGCATCAAGTGGAATGAATTTAAGAACAATGCAGAGACAAGACAGATGACTGAACAACAACCAGTCTCACAGGTGATCAAGAAAAGGAGATGGACATATGTTGGTCACTTGATGAGAAGAAATGATCAGAGAATCCCAAAACAAGCTATCATGTGGAACACAACAGGATAAAGAAAAAGTGGCAGACCGCATGAAACTCTGAAGAGGACTTTGTTAAGAGAGGCCAAACTAACAGGCATAAAATCCCTTGATGAGGTTGAAAGACTCGCTGAAGACAGGAAAAATTTGCGAACTACTTTGCGAGCCCTATGTGACGTTTAACAGCACGAGAAGGATATAAGATATGAGGTATAAGATAAGACCTTACCAGGAAAATCAAGCTAACCTTCTCTCCTACCACATGTTCAGGAACTAGGACAAACAGTGAGCAGTAAAACATGATCAGAAAGAAACGGAAACCGGCAATTTGCTGCACCAGGGCAATGTGCTTCCCCATGCACTGGCAACAATGATGGAAGCAATACGAACATCTCTCTCATCTCATTTGGGGCCTTGATCTGGTGCCAGACATTTAACACATCTTCAGTCCACTTAAAGCGGCTCAACGTGATCACAGTTTCACCTCAGATGATGAGAATAAAAAAGTGGTGTAAGCCTGGATTTAGCGGTCGAAAAGCTTCCTCTCCCATGGAATGAAGAAACTAGTGGAACGATACAAGAAGTGTACTGACCTGCAGGGGGAACTATGGAGAAGTGATATAATCTTTAAACTTCCCCACACTTACTGCCATTAAAGGATGTATTGCCTTAATTTTTCTTATTCTCATTCAAAACCACCAGTGTTTCTTTATTAAAGAAGAATACACTGATACAGATAGTTTTTTAAATAATAAATTCAAATATTAAAAATGCTACATACAAGTACGCTAGTAACTTCATATGATATGGTCTCTGGGGGATTTTAAAAATTCAACTATTTTTAACATGAGATTATCTTACAAGGAGAAACCTTTTCTTCATGTGTACAAAAAACTCATATCACATGGCGGCTTCTGTTTATCAACTTGCAGTTCATCCTAAGTATGCAGTTCTTTATATATCTATATCTATCTATCTATATACATAATGAAATAAAAATAGCAGGATCTGATTGGATGATAAATTAGGACCATAGCCTGTGATTGGATGATAAATTTGAGCCGTAGGCTGCAACTGGATGATAAATTAGGACAAAAGCCTGTGACTGGATGATAAATTAAGACCAAAGGCTGTCTGTGCTGTTTGCAGGTCTGCATTCTAATGAAATGCATTAAATAAAGCCAGTAGTTCACTGTTATATTTTAAGTTCCCTTGTTAATTTGTAAAGAAGATTTCAGGATACTTTTTTAAAGTGACCTTTACCATCTGAAGAAATATTTAAGCATCTCACTTAGCCACAAAATTCACCTTTTTTTTTTTTTTCACCTTGGAAAACTTTAACCTAAACTACAAAAGACAACGTAAAAATGAATTTTTTTAAAGAATGAAAACAAAACCAGAATCAAATAAAATTTAACAGGAATGAAGAAACATATCTAAAAAAAAAATAAAAAGACAGATATAGGAGAAACATAAATACATTTTAAAACTGTTATCAATCACCCAAGTTTGTCCCTTTTATATCCCATTTATAACGGCAATGGCCGATATAAGTATACAAAGATAACAACAGTGCGGGAAACAGTACCTTGTGCACCAAGCATGGTTGCCTTCACAGTTGACAGGATCTTTAGCTGGGTACCAATGGTTGGGATTCTCTCACACACGTTCAACAGATTCTAGATGGTCAATACAAAATTACTTTATATGTTTCATGTCAATCAGAAAGACAAGAAAAAAGATTCATGTAGCAGTGATTATTTGCTTTCATCATATGCATCCCTAAATGCAGCTCACAAATATTTATGCTTGTTAATTCATTTCTAACTGCTTCCTAGAATTTAGAGAACAAAAGAATCTAAATTTCATATCTACTTTTTTTCTGTTATGCTGGAGACAACTATGTTTAATATCACTCTCTCTCTCTCTCTCTATCTCTCTCACTCTCTTTCTCTATCTCTCTTTCTCCCTCTCTTGCTCTCTCTATCTTTCTCTCTACAGCCCCCTCTTCATCTCTCTCTCTCTCTCTCTCTCTATATATATATATATATATATATATATATATATATATATATATATATATCACATTTGTCAACTATGTTATGAACACAATCCTGTATAAATGGGACTTTTATCTGTACTTATATCCTGTTACTCTTCAGCACATCAACAACAGCTTTATCTACAATGCTTTCCTCTGCCCCTCAACTTTCAGGTCAATATAATCCACTGTCAGAGACAGCCAATCAATCATAATAACGATAAGATAAAGGGGTGACATGAGATAATGAACCACCATTATCCCATCATTTTTCTGATGATTCTTTGTTCAACAGGCAAACTAACAGTATAATGACAACTCAGACTATTACTAAACTGTTTCATTAGCCAATCAGATTTGATTTTAACGCTGGACTCCAGTTTGTGCAGCGAGTTCAATCCACTCATTCATTTGCATGTCCCTTGCGAACTTTACCTCCCTAACAGCTCTCCTGCAGGCCTCTCAGTTGTGAGCAAGATGGCCTGCTGCTGATGCATCCATTTGCACATCATCAATGATGTCTTGCAGCCATCTTCGCTTTGGTCTTCCTCTCTTTCTTTTTCCCATTATGTACCCTTCCAAGAAGGTCTTCTCTAGATTATCATGACATTTAATGTGTCCAAAATATTTAAGTTTTCTCTGTTTAATACTCTTTACTAGCCAGCCATATTCAATATTAAGTTCTTGTAGTATGGATATATGTTCAATCCATACTTTTTGTAATAAAAGATTTTGTTATGTGTATTTTGTTTGCATTTAGTTTTTCACCCATAGGTCCAGCAGTTCTCATGAGGTCAGAAAACCTTGTATACAAACTGACTACATAGTAAATGGGATAAAATGGAAGGGGCCACTGAGAGACCAGATTAGAGAGAAGTGGCCAGCTATTTGAGCTGTGTGTTATATTACTTGTGTCATATATTTTCTTTTTTTTTTTTTAGCTATGTCCAGCTCAGCATATACCAGATAACATAAAATCTATGTGTTCCTGACACACAGTTTATGTCTGCTGTTGTTTACCCATGTTGGGTGTGTAGATAATTGCTTATAGTTAGTAAGAATAACCACAAATTTTTTACATAAAATATTCTGGTCCACTCATGTAAGCAGGAAACTTCTTGACTGTTAATGCTCCCAACTGAGAGCCCAGAAGAGCATGTCATTTTTCTTACTCATTTTAGACAAGTCATTAATGCATTGTTCTCCATCTGGTACAGTGAACCACTAGACTACCCAAATATCACCAAAGCCTTTATTTATTCATTTATCAGACTGCTGCACATAACTTGCTTCTCATTATTAAATGCCGTGCTTAAGGAAGTGTGGTTAAATGAACACTCATTCATCTGCATGTCCCTTGTGGAACTTTGCCTCCTTAACAGCACTCCTGTAGGCCTCTCAGTTGTGAGCAAGATGGCCTGCCGCTGATGCATCCATTTGTAGATCATCAATGATGTCTTGCAGCCATCTTCTCCTTGGTCTTCCTCTCTTTCTTTTTTCCCTTTATGTACCCTTCCAAGACGATTTTCTCTAGATTATCATGACGTTTAATGTGTCCAAAATATTTAAGTTTTCTCTCTTTAATAGCCAGCCTTCTTCAATATTAAGTTCTTGTAGTATGGATATATTTGTTCTTTTTTTGTGTCCATGATATTTGAAGAACTCTTTTGTAGCATTTACATTCAAAGGCATTTATGTGTTTCTCAGCTGTTTTGTTAAGTGTCCAGGTCTTACAGGCATATGTTGTGATGGGAAAAATGCATGCCCTTAAATGAACAGTGCAGACAAATAGAGGACTCTCAAAATAAAGACAGGAAAAACATGCACAAACGAATTAGTGAACTCATAGGCAGGAAAACAAAATATATAACACAGGATGCCTGAAATCAAAAGAAGAGGAATATGTTAATGAGAAAATAAGACACTGTGGACAGGTAGACAGAGTACATCGGTTAGCTGTATGGAGGAGAAAGACCAGAATCAACACCAGAAACTGAAAACCGTGATGGACCACCAATACTTGAAGATGAAATCATAGATGTCGTCAAACACATGAAGAAAGGAAAAGCAAATGGGCCTGATAATATAACAATAGAAGAAACAGAGGTGCTAGAGGAGATAGGAATAAAAATAATAACCAAGTTACTGAATGACATTTACAACAGTGACCTGCTTAAATCCACGTTTATAGCACTACCAAAGAAACCAGGTGCAAAGGAATGTGATGACCACCGGACTATCAGCCTCTCAGTTCACATAACAAAGCTACTTCTGAGAATCATTATGAGAAGAACAAGGAAAAAGATAAAAATGGAAATAGCAGATGAACAGTTTGGATTTGTTGAAGGAAAGGGAACACACAATGCCATTTATGCTTTTGATGCCCCCATATTCAAAAGGTTGACGCGGCAACTACTGGGTGATCAAATGGCCGGCTCATTCTTTGATGAGTCACGAAGGTGATAACACTTTGTGAGATATTTATAGCTTGGACTCACCCAGTTTGTGATACAAAGCAGTCTTTAACTCCACCAGGTGCAAAAATACGTTGACATTAACCGATTTGTGGCAATAAGTGGGGTGATATTAACCAGAGTAAAGCCCATTAATTACTTATGGGAACTGGCCAGGGATACAAATTTCTGTGACAATATCTGGATTGTGACATAAAGTGATGTGATATGAATATACATATTATATATAATATATATTATCTACAACAGATATGTTTGTGCAATCAAGACAGAAGAAGGTATGAGTGAATGGTTTCAGATTGAAACAGGTGTGAAACAAGGATGTATATTACCTTCATTACTTTTTTGGAACTGCTATAGACTTTATAATGAAAGGATGCTGTACAGGTAAAACGGGCACTGATTGGGTACATGGGACCCAAGTAGAATATCTTGATTTTGCAGATGGCATAACTCTTATCAGTGATAATGTGAAATCAATGCAGGAAAAAACAGATTCCCTGTCTTCCTTGGCTAGCAAAATAGGTCTTGAAATTAACAAAGACAAAACAAAAATAATGAAACTTCTCATTAATCAAGAAGGAAAAATATACACAGAAGGAGCAGTTGTTGATGAAGTAAACCATATGTGTACCTTGGCAGCTACACAGACCAGGATGGTGACACCAGGAAGGAAGTTAGGATTAGAACTGCAAAAGCACCATTGTCCTTCAAGAATCTTGAGAACATATGGAATTCAAAAGTTATAAGCACAAAACCAAGTTATTATGACTATTCAATTCAAATGTGATATCCACCCTCATTTATGCATGTGAAAGCTGGAAATCAACTAAAGAAACAGACAATAAATTAGACTCCTTTGAAAACAAATGCCTAAGGAAAATACTTGGTATAAAGTGGAACGAATTCAAGAACAATGCAGAGATAAGACAGATGAGCAAACAACAACCTGTCTCACGGGTGATCAGAAAAAGAAGACGGACATATGTAGGTCATATGATGAGAAGAAACAATCAGAGGATACCAAAACAAGCTATCAAGTGGAGCACAATAGGCCGAAGAAAAAAGAGGTCGACCATGTGAAACTCTAAAGAAGACATTGTTAAGAGAAGCCAGTTTAGTGGGCATAACATCCCTTGATGAAGCTGAAAGACTCGCCGAGAACAGGAAATCTTGGCAAACAACTATGCAAGCCCTATGTGACATTTAACGGCACAGGAAGGATGTAAGATATTAAGTGGGTTTGACTGTATATTCCTATCTTACACAAGAAAAGATCTATAATCCTACTCAAATACAAGCTAGTTTTACCATTCTCATCTTCTTATCTGTGCACTCAGCAGCCAACTTCTTTGCTAGCCTGGTGACCTCCTCGGAAGCTTCAGCAATGGCCTTGGCAGTGGCAATAAGATCTTTCTTTGTCCCTCCCTCACCCCTGTAGCAGAAATAAACAAAGGTCAACCAAGGAAGTAGCTGAAGCTGGATGAAATTTCTAAACTTACAAAGTCTTGTGTCTGTTCAAGGTATCATGGTATAGTATAGCAGTCTGAGTCACTTGGTACAAAAGGCATCTTTTTTACTTTTTTTTTCTTAGATGGGTAAGATGATACATGGCTATTGATTAATGTGTTGTTGGAGGGCTGCTCAACTTCTTGTAAGTGCAAAGTTTCACTTTCAGTCTTTTATATGCCACTTTTCTTCCTTTTACATCTACTTGCCTTCTCTGGAGTCTTTTATGTTTCCTTGCCAACCCTGTTTTTAATACCTTTCTATGATCAAGCTATGTGGTGCTAGCCCTCTGGTGTCCTAACTGGTAAAGGAAAATATGAGCACAAACATCATAGGTAGCTTTACGACACCTCAAGGCTACATTTATGACACAGAAATGAAGACTTTGTAAAGAAGTATCTGTGTCTTAATCTTTATAATCATCAGTTTAGTCACATTATATCTTCTTCATCTTCTACTCCTCAGATGTTCTGTGTCGATTTATTGTTGCTCTTGCTTCAGTATTCCCAATAAACCTGACATCTGATGATGCAGTTAATATCTTGTAACACTAACATCAAGACACACTGGTAGTGGAACTATGATAGCTTTATTTCAACCTTTTAGAACAAAGTTAAGAAACTGTCTCCTCAGAACTTTATAAGTTCAGACATTTTTTCACTACGTGCTTTGTACAGATTATATGCCTCCCATGTGACATCTAACTTTTTTAGACTTGTCTAGAAATCTCTATATACCTATTTGACACATGATGTTACTATATTAATCTACAGCATCTACTAACTGATTAATGTGTGAGAATGTGGAAACAATTATGGGCATGGATTTAGTTACTTCATTTTGTTGACTGTGCGGATATAAGGTTCATTTAAGTTTCCTCAGCGTAAATTTTAGCCATGTTCTTATTGTTGCTTTTAATAACTACACTTCAATTTTGGATGAACTCAGAGTAACAAATACATTTCAACCCTTATCAGCGCATCAATTATGGAATGTATTCTCAAGAATCAGCTTGAAAGATGTACCAACAGTGATGACAGCCATACTGAAGTGTGCTAATGAAAACTACATTACATATGCAATCATAAGTCTTTTAACTTTCATAAAATGTTTACTAAATTGTTTCATTATCTGAACCCAGTGCAAGAATCTATGACTGACCTATAGGTAAGTAACAAGAATTCATAATGTATATTTATTTTTTGGGGGTCACTCTGCTAATAATATTTTATCTGAACTGCACCATTTTCTGATACACATCTCATCAATTTGTTATATTTTTTTCTAGGTTTGAAAACCAAAAACCAAAAAAAAAGAGAGATGCATTCACTGACCTGACAAGCTGACTTAGCTTAGCCATCAAAAGAGCCATCTTCTTGGCTGCAGCAATGATTTCATTATCCTTGCTAGACCACTGTTTAGCTTCCATGTGTAATGCATGAGCTGCCATCTGCAAACAAATTCCAATTATTGAGATCAGCTTTGCAGACATATCAGAAAAATTCACTGGAATGACACAGAAGAAAATAAAAACAACAACAATCCACAGACTGGAAAACTCAGTAATGATACTAAAACAATCATCTTCTGATAACCAAAGACAATACTCATTCATTCTCATAAATAGACAAGTTTGGCTCTTTTTTCATACCGCTGTCTGTCTGTTTCACAAAATGATAATAATAGTAGAAGTATTATGTGATGATGACAGAAATGGTGGTGGTAGTAGTTACGAAGGTTGACTGATAAGTTCTCGGCATTAGGTACAAATACTTGAAACACACAGTTGATATCTGGTGCATTTGTAGATCAGGTTAATGTAGGATTAAACACCAAGTTTCAAGAAATTAACTGCAACCAATTTTTTTACAGGCTACTAAAGTGGTAAGGGGTGGCAGAAATTGAGAAAATGGATAAAATTTCTCACTGAGCAGTCATTCACTACTTCTCCATCAGGGGCTTATCATCGAAGGAGATCCATGAGGATACGGTAGAGACTGTAGGGAAGAGTGCCCCTTCTTACAGCACAGTGAAGAAATGGGCAGCTCAATTCAAACATGGAAGGGAGAGTCTGGAAGATGATCCCCACCCAGGAAGACCAAAAACATAACCACCGATGAAACCACTGGCAGAATACATGACATGATAATGGAGATCGACGACTAACTGAGCGGTACATTGCTACTGAGTTGGGCATCTCCCAGGAATGTGTTCATGCCATTATTCACAACAATCTTCAAATGACAAAGGTCTCTGCTTGATGGGTCCCGAAACTTCTTGAAGCTGATCACAAATGACAGCATCTCAACATGTCAAGAGACAATCTTGGCCATTTTTCTGCAGATCCTGAACAGTTTCTTCAACAATTTGTGACTATTAATGAGACTTGGGTTCATCATTTTCAATTAGAAACCAAATAACAGTCAAAGCAGTGGAAACATCATGGATCCCCACCTCCAAAGAAAGCAAAAGGTGGCGCTGTCTGCAGGCAAACGATGGCTTCCATCTTTTGGGATTCAGAAGGTGTGCTATTGGTAGACTATCTAGGCTTTCATCTTTTGGGATTCAGAAGGTGTGCTATTGGTAGACTATCTAGGCTTTCATCTTTTGGGATTCAGAAGGTGTGCTATTGGTAGACTATCTAGGCTTCCATCTTTTGGGATTCAGAAGGTGTGCTACTGGTAGACTATCTTCAAAAGGGTAGAACAGTCACCGAGGCCTATTACGCTAATCTTGCGAAGCAATTGCGGGGCACACTGAAGGAAAAGTGTCGAGGGAAATGGATGAGAGGAGTCATCTTTCAGCTTCTTGAACATCCTCCTTATTCCCCAGATTTGGCCCCTTCGGACTATTACTTGTTTACCAAATTCAAAAAAGAGCTTAGTGGTCACAAATTTGCTTCAGATGATGACATCATTCATGCTGTAGACCATTTTCTACTGGCACAAAATGCTGATTTTAACAAGAGGGGATCCGTATGCTCCAAGATCGCTGGACTAAGTGCATAAACTTGCAAAGGGACTATGTTAAGAAATAACCCAAAAAAGCTGTTCACAAATAATCTGTTGTACCTTATGTCGAGAACTTATCAATCAACCCTCGTATATATGGAACATATACATGGTGTGTCTAAAAAATTCGGTGAATGGTATCAGAAAACAAATAAAACTCGATGTTTCTCTGGACAATTCACCAAACTTTTTAGACACACCTCATATTTTGACAAAAGTAATTCAGCTTAATGTAAAGACTGTCCTACTATATGGTTTGGAGATTTGGGTGATGACTAAGACAACAGAATGAAGGATACAAACATTTTTAAACTACTACCTGCGAAGGATTCTAAACATCAAATGGCAGGATAAGACCAAGAACGAGAAGGTCTGGGAAAGAGCAAGACAAGAGCCTGTCTAGAAAATGGAGGTGGACTGGCCACACACTGAGGAAACCAGACACCAACATAACAAGGCAGGCACTGACATGGAACCCCCAGGGAAACAGACATCAAGGAAGCTCCAGACTTACTTGGAGAAGAAAAATTATGAAAGTGCTCAGAGACAAGGGATACACATGGAGGGAGGCAGGGATCAAATCAAAGAACAGGGATGACTGAAGAGACCTTGTTTGTGACCTATACTCCCTAAGGAAGTGACAGGCAATGATGACGATGATGTAGTTCAGCTTACAACAATATTTCGATCTACAACAGGTTTATCAGAAAATAACCTAAGTCAGGGACAGGCTGTGATATGCATCAAATTTCTTTTACGCACAGAAAGGCACACTACATACTAAGAAAAATATCTGGCTAAAATGATGTTAGAAAAGGATCATGCCTAACTGCTCTGACTTACATACAAATTCAACTTAAAGACAGACCTAGTAAAAAACTTGCTGTAATCTGGGGATTGCCTGCAGTAAAGAAGAGATAATATACAGACTTGTCCAATGTGCAAAGATGATCATCCCTGCTACTTTATTGTAATTCAGTGGCTGGCCTAACATAACATGAGAAAACTAGTAAAGGCAAAGAGCAGAAAATAAGACTCCCTTGAAGGAAGAAAGATATGTCCACAGCGGAACACTGTGAGTAATACTGTCTATCAAGTGAGAAAAGGCTGACTGTCACAGACGCTGACTTGTTTTCAAATCATGTATTCCTCTAGTTTCCAGCTTGTGCAATATGCAGGTCTTTTTTTTTTTCAGCCTCTCTATCTCTGAACAGTATTGGTCATGGGGAAGAATATGTGAAATTTATGGCTCAGGTATTTCCAACAATCTTCCAGAGCCCGAAAGTCTAGTAAATGGCATTGTTTACTTTTTGTTTGCAAAATGATATTTGATCTGTGTTCTTTGAAAGCAATGTGTCCTGTTTACAGCTTACAGTTAGTGCACTACCATTTGCTTATGTTGCTGGTGTCTTTGTAGGTCACGTGTGGAGAATGCACACAAAAGGCTTACATGCAGGCATCAAAAATGTTTACCATAATTGGCTGGTTGGCCTGAGGAATAGGGAAGGCAGCTTCATCTTCATCATCTGTCTCAGGTGGAGGAGGCCGTGGTGGTGCTTGGTCATAAGGCAGAGGTGGTCGTGGAGGAGCTCCATCACCTGTGGAAAGCAACAAATAGCTGTAGCCACGAGAACACCACATCTAACTCTTTGTGGAAACAAAATGTATAAACTAGGAAAAAAAGTAGAAACAGCTTTATTGTTTAACGATAACATACTTGTGATGTTTCAGGACGAAGAATCAGAGAGAGGCTGCCTCTTGTTTATGCTTCTATCAAGGACATACAGGCGATTTTGGTGCTGTGTTGATCCAGAGGCTGAGATAAGTAATTTTTCCATTTTTTATTGTTCTGTAACCATAAAATTAATGTGAATCTGTACTCTGTCTCCTCTCTCTGATTCTTCGTCCTGTTTGTTTTTGTTTGACAAAGGCTCACGCAGAGACATCACAAGTCGTGTTATCGTGAAATAATAAAACTGCTCCTACTTTGTTCCTAGTTTATACATTTTGGTATCACAGTAGTGCTTTGTGTATAGTTGTATGCCTATACACTAATTATTTTGTGGAAACAAATAATCTCTGATGTATAAAGCACAAAAATTACTGAAAAAAACAGCAAACATAAGAAACAACTGCACAACACAAATGCTGTAACTGATGAGAACACTATGTCAAAAGGGCAATGTATTGAAGAAACCACTGATATT
This sequence comes from Achatina immaculata, assembly GCA_009760885.1. Classification (NCBI taxonomy): domain Eukaryota; kingdom Metazoa; phylum Mollusca; class Gastropoda; order Stylommatophora; family Achatinidae; genus Lissachatina; species Lissachatina immaculata. The sequence goes on from CM019708.1 coordinate 8,995,256, forward strand.
CACCAACAATATGCTGAAGTGAAAACTACAGTTTTATTTATAATATAGTTGCTAGAAATCTATGAGACTGAGGAAGAGAGTGCTACAGTATTACACTGAACCAGTCCTGTTCTATGGGTGTGAAGCCTGGGTGGTCAGTTACAAAGAAGGCTGGAATCAGCTGAAATGCGGTTCTTTAGAATGAATGCTGAAGGTACTACAGACAGTGAGAAAATCGACTGAGGAAGCTCTGAAAGAGGCACAAGAAACAAGGAAAATTATACTGAGGATCAGAAAATGACAATCCAGATTTGTTTGGAGAATAGGCAGGGCTTGAGCACCTTACTGCCAGCAGGGAAGATCAAAGGTAGAAGAGACAGAGGTGGACAGAGAGACCAGATGTTTGATGGTCTGGCATCCTGGCATAGGAAATGCTCAGTTACAAGCCCGCTGAGATGCTCAAGGGATCGAGGGTTATGGAAGGACATGATATCCTACACCTATTGGCAGGGACATTGAGACAGAGGAAAGATGAAACTTCAGTAGCTACTAAAAACATACAGGAACACAAAAATATAGCCATCCATGTACTGCTTATTATATATGCATACAGACAGAAGGCATACTTAATGACTTTGAACGTATGGGAACAAGACAGCATACATTTATTGATTTAGGATTACTTATTTATTTTTTATATTTAGATTTATGAGAACAAAAGATTATAGATGTTTTCAGATAATACATTCAGGAACATAACTGGAAAGACATTAGTTCACTTTCAACAGGGCTCAGTTTCAAAGAATAGGTTTCACAATATCCCACAAAACATTATGGTTACAATATAATGAGAAATAGATGATAACAGTAATGATATTCTGTAAAATGACTGAAAACAGACTTTCACATCAATCCCTTCATAAAAGTAGTAAGCATATGATTCATTAAAAGTTAAGTGAATAAATCTATGATTTTTTTTTTACTCAAACTGAAATCTAATATGACCATCTATACAGTTCAGGTTTTTTTTTTTTAATTTCACTGATTGTGGTTTTTATGTAAATGCCATCTGGCAGATCAGTTACAAGGTAATCAATCTTTTATTAAACATTTAGATTGCAATATTAAACATTTAGGCTACAATATTAAACATTTTGACTGCAAAGTTAAACATTTAGGCTGCAATATTAAACATTCTGACTGCAATATTAAACATTTAGACTGAAAGTTTTTAATCAGAAGATAAGGAATAACCGACAAGTCTAAAAATATTTTTCTGGGAAGGCATCTGAAAGTTCCCCCCCCCCAACCCCATATTCTTAAAATGAAGAGCTCTTCAGCAAAAATAAAAGATTAAACAACTGTTTGATTCAGACTGTGAGCTAGTGAGACAAGAAATCATTGAGACAAGTAATGGCAATGCTACTTTCAATGATTTTTATTATTTTGTTCACATATATACTGCCACAATTTTAAGTAATAATACTATATGGCACACTGTCTTTATGATAAAGAGACAATCTTTGTACTATGATTTTCTGTCATAAATTTGATCAATAAATGCAGATATTACTGTAAATGGGTTCAGAACACTTAAATGCAGTGACTTCTCTTATTAAAACAGATTCAGATCAATTAAACCATGCAAACACAAGACTGTAGATTTTAAAGAGAGTTCATACAAGATGTTAGCACATATTTTTCATGGTACACAATGCACACAAATGCTGTTTATCAGCTTCCCATGTTTTGGTTTTATAACTAGAGTAGGAGGAAGGGGGCAGGGGGGAATATATTGCCAAAGATTAATGATCAGCTGCTCATATTGTGGCAACTAACTTCAAAAATAATAATAATAATAATAATTACTTGAAATTTTTATCCATATGTACAAAAACCAGTTAACCACACTGTTAAACAGTGAATGGGCAAAATGAAATGCAAATAAAGTTATTAATACAAAAGAAAATTTCAGTATGAGATATGGAGGAAGGCTAGAATAAAGTTTGGATGTACACAACTGTAGGAAAGTGTGACAGAAGCAGTACTGTTGTATAGCTGTTCAACTTGGCCAATTAACAAATTGATTATAAAAGCACTTGGAAGCAAAAGACGTGAGAAGGGCACAACCAATACCCCGAACAGTCAGGAAAACAAAAGAAGAGGTCCTCAAAGAAGCTTCAGAACAATTAAAAACTACTTTAAAATTATAAGAAAAAAGAAAACATTTCCTGGACACGTCATGAGAGGACAGAGAACTTAGTTAATGACTGGAAAATGTAAAGAAAAAAAGGAGAGGGAGAACAAGAGAAAAATATTTTGGTGGACTAAGCAGCATAGAAAGAAAAAAAGAAAAGCATTTCAGATGATCACAAATACTAAGGACAGCACACAATGGAGAAGCTTGATCACCAATGCTATCATGCACAGCATGTCATGTGAGTAGGGAAAATGCTGTGGGGAAAATTAGGAAAAACGCAGATGGAGAAACTCAGAGAGAGAAGTGGGAGAGACACAGAGGGAGAAGTAGGAAAAAAACACAGAAGGAGAAGTAGGAAAAATGCAGAAGGAGAAGTAGGAAAAACGCAGAGGGAGAAGTAGGAAAAAATACAGAGGGAGTAGTAGGAAAAATGCTGAGGGTTAAGTAGGAAAATGCAGGAGAAGTAGGAAAAATGCAGAAGGAGAAGTAGGAAAAACACAGAGAGAGGGGAAAAAAAAGAAAAAAAAAGGAAAAGTTACAGAGGAAATTGAGAAAAGTTAAAAATATACAGAAGAAACATGGGAAAAAAGAGAAAAAGAAAATAAAAAGATAAGGACAGTGAAGGAGGAAAGAATTAAAGAAATGAAAAAAAAAACAAGACTATTTACAGGTGTAGAATAGACACAGCAGAACACAAGACCATCAATACAGACTCACATACAATAAGACAGACAAAACATGCCAATCTACACACACTTTGTCAATGACACTTCACTTATACAAATGCTCAATGTCAAGTTTCTGACAGCAACTCCAACAAGAAACATCTGATTTCAACAGAAACTCCAACAAGAAACACCTGAAAACTCCAGAGTTGTACATCCCACTGCAAGTGTAACATTCTTCAAATGAAGACATAAAGTAACATGTCAGACTGCTTTTTTTTTTTTTTTTGCTGGAGTGTCACTATTTCTGCAGCGTTTCTGGAGTCTTCTGACACATTTTTCCTCAAACTGAGATTGCAAAAGAAAGAAAGGCTGAAAAAACATTCAAGGGTGCCAAAATAGTTACCAAACTTAGGTGCCATGTATAGCATGGGGCGACCACGTCCTGCATAGAAAAGTAGTCAGAAGTTATACACACTGGTTCTAAGAGGCAACTTTTAAAAATGCAATTCAGTAGCTCTTTTCCAGCTGTTCAATGCTTTAAAACTAAAAAATGTTTTTTTGATTATTTACTTGTGACTTTCAGTGATAACTTACAAAAAAATGTGATTCAGTGGTCATTACTTCTCCATGTGTGAGAAGTTGCATACAAAAATGTGTTTCAACGGTTATTTGTGAAGAAGAAAAAAAATGTGCTCCAAAAATTGTTAATCAGAATGCGTTTCACCGGTTAATGTCACTGAACTAGTGTTAGAAAATAGCTATAATAATGTGGGTAAAAAAAATATTTTCACATTAGGTTATTTGTTATGTAAGGTTCAGTTGTTATTTACAATAAAAAAGAGACATGAAAAAGATTAAAGCAAAACTTGCATGACAGAAGACAGAATCTTTCTCTGGTAAGAGTATTCACACTGATATTTCTCAGAGTTTACACAAATTTTACAAGCAATTAGTTTCCACAGGAAACACACTGTAAGATCACGTGACGAATTACTTCACACCAAAAGGTACTGTGTAAATTTGGTTGGTGGAGGGACTCGAGCATTCTAGTGATGGTAATTTACCACAAAGTGAAGATCTGTGTGGTTTGTGTAGTGTTAATGTGGCAGAATTAATTGAAGAAAAATTAATACCAAAATTAAGCACTGATAAACGTTAATGTTAAAACAGTACAGTCATTAAATTATGAAGAACATAACAAAATTATTAAAGAATCAAGAAATTAATGACAGCCACTTTAAAAATGAAGAATCCAGAGAATCCTCTCAAATCTCTGGCCTACAGTCCATAAGTAACCTAATAAATTCCCATTAGATATGCCACCATATTCTAAACACAAAACAATACAAAAAACAAAAAAAAAGACTACTGGATCCCTCACACTCATTTGAATTTGAGAGCACTAATTTATAAGCTGAGTGATAAGTTTTTCTTTATCTGTTTTGTTGTCATTTGACTGAAATACTGGTTGTTTTTCTTGCTCCTGATCGCATCATTCTTTTTCCTTGCCCTTTCTATCTTTTCATGTTCATCATGTCTCCTGCCTGACTGCATCATATATCTTTGTTCCTTCAGTAATGCTTTTGCATTATAATGCTCTTGAGAAATTCAGATTTGCCATCTATGGCATGAAATTAACATCACTGTCATGCCCACTGCCATGAAGGTGATATGGCAGAGGATAGTCAAATGTAAGGAGGACATTGCTGAAAGAGAGACCCTACAAGAGTAAACAACGAGATGTTTCCCTGCCATCTACTTCACATGAAATTCTGTATATTTTCCATGCATGTGAACTCTGTCTTTCCTTTATGAAATAATCAAGACAGTTATACTACACAAGTTTCCACCCTTACACAGATGTGCCTGGCTAGATAGTTATACTACAAAAGTGTTCACCCTACATAGTTATACCTGGCCAGATAGTTACCCTGCAAGAATGCCAAACTTAAAACAACTGTACCTGGCCAAACAGTTGCACTACAAGTGTCTCAAACCTGCAATGCTGAATCTGGCCACAGGATCTTGTGGCACTGCCACCAAAAACCTGGAGAAAAGTATTGACTTCATCCTTGTGACCCACCTCCAGACAAAGCATAAACCAGAACTCATGCAGCAGACAACCAGCACAATCAAAATGGGACTAGTGCAAGTTCAGCAGGGCACCTCATCATTATCATTTTTCCCAGGATAGCTGGGAACAGTCCGCTTGCTTTTATTACCATCTAAAATCCCAGAGTAGATCCTGGGAACAATCCACTTGCTTTTAATACCATCTACAATCCAAGGGTAACTGGAGACAAGTAGCTGACTTTTATCAATCTACTTTTAATACAATCTACATGGTGAAACTTACCTCTACATTTAGCCTCTTAAAAAAAAAAAAAATCACTAGATCAAAATTGGGACATTAACATTCTGCAATAAATTAATCCATCCAAGTCTTTCAAAATCATCTAACAAGAGAAAACAAAAATATTTTTTTTAAAAAAGTAACGGAAATACCAGCAAATAGAGGCATTCAAGCAAATGCATAATCAATTAATTGTGAGTGATCGCCAGATAAAAGAAGGAAAAGAAAATAAAACCAAAGTAAAAATTTCAAAATACTTTTCTTACAAAGAATGATGCACACCAATGCCATTCAAGAAAAAAAAAAAAAGTAAATCTTGTGTGTTGGAATGGGTTAGAGGGCAAGCAGGCAAATATCCCCTGCTGACCATAATAATATCCATACGGATCCATCGGGGGTGGGGGTATAGGTGGTGGCGGCACAGGTGGAGGAGCAGCTGTTGGTGGTGCTGCCCTCTGGTGCTGGAACCTTTCCTCTTGTCGTAAAGAAGCTATTGGGAAAAAATTCATCATAATGTTCAACGACAGATACTCACGCCACATACACAAAGTGCTGTACATGTTTAGATATAGGTGGAAGAAACTGCTGTACATGTTTAGATATAGGTGGCAGAAACTGCTGTACATGTTTAGATATAGGTGGAAGAAACTGCTGTACATGTTTAGATATAGGTGGCAGAAACTGCTGTACATGTTTAGATATAGGTGGAAGAAACTGCTGTACATGTTTAGATATAGGTGGAAGAAACTGCTGTACATGTTTAGAGATAGGTGGAAGAAACTGCTGTACATGTTTAGATATAGGTGGAAGAAACTGCTGTACATGTTTAGATATAGGTGGCAGTAACTAATGTGTTCATGACCAAAGCATTACGAGTAGTTCTAATTGGTTTTAAAAAACTCATACAAAAATATTTTGATATGAGTGTTTCAAAAATTAACTAAGTAGAAACAAATCAAATTATCTCTTGAGGGAAAGAGGATGTGCATATGAAAACAGCTCCTGCTTTATCCTTCATGTAAACACTTTAAAAAAAAAACAAAAAAACTTTCAAATAGTAAATAACACACACACAAAAAACTCTGAATATGATTTATTAACTTAACTATTTAACGTGAAATGTAAATTATTTTTGATTTCTTAAAACTTTCATTATAACCTCAATGATAAGACCATTTGTGGATGTGCCATCTTAGGTATTACTGTGTTTTTTGGTTTTTTTTTCTTTCTTTTTTTAACCAAACAGAATTGTTTAAGTCAGTTTCTCTCTGATTTCAGAAAATCTTACAATAAGCAACTGAGACAGCTAACAACCTGTATAATTCAATATAAGAACTAGTATTAAATTATGTTCATGTATGGCACATGAACACCTTTTAACAGCTAATATAATCAGTTTGTTTTTTTTTTAAACTACGAGGGGAAATCACTAAGTAACTTGCCAACTGAAATATTTTATCAGTGGTAGTTATCAGGCAGTATTTAAATATATCCTTAGATAGTACCATCATCCAACTTTATAATAGTTGTATGTAGGGGGTGCTGGGAGTTACGTGCGCAAAGCAAAGCAATAATAAAATGGCTACCCAACTGTTAGTGTGTACCAAAGAAGAACAGAGAAGTGTAGTGCGATTTTTGTGGGCTAAAAGACATTCAGTTGAGGACATCATAAGGAAATGATTACAGTTTATGCTGAAAAGTGTTTGTCACGTAAAACAGTCTGTAACTGGGTAAAAGAATTTTCTCATGGACGCACCAAAATCGTTGCTGTTCAGATGCAACAGAAGCGACTGTGCAACATGTGAATGAGATTATCAGAGCTGATAGATGAGTAACAACAGACAGTGTAGTAAGTGCAATTGCATGTTCACATGGCGTATCCTGCAGAACAATGCATGAGCAAATGAATTTTTGGAAAGTTTGCTCACGTTAGATACCCAGAGATCTGAATGATGAACACAAAATGAACCGATCTGGTTTGTCATTGCAGCATTTCTGTCATTACGCTTATGAAGGTGAAGACATGCTCCAAAGGATTATTACTGGAAACAAATCTTGGATGCACCACTTTCATTCATTCCTTTGCATGTCCCTTGCGGAACTTTGCCTCCCAAACAGCACTCCTGTAGGCCTCTCGGTTGTGAGCAAGATAGCCTGCTGCTGCTGCTGCATCCATTTGCAGATCATCAACGATGTCTTGCAGCCATCTTCGTTTCGGTCTTCCTCTTTTTCTTTTTCCCATTATGTATCCTTCCAATACGGTCTTCTCTAAATTATCATGACGTTTAATGTGTCCAAAATATTTAAGTTTTCTCTCTTTAATCCTCTTTACTAGCCAGCCTTCTTCAATATTAAGCTCCTGTAGCATAGATATATTTGTTCATTTTTGTGTCCACGATATTTGGAGAACTCTTCTATAGCATTTACATTCAAAGGCGTTTATGTGTTTCTCAGCCGTTTTGTTAAGTGTCCAGGTCTCACAGGCATATGTTGCGATGGGAAAGATGCATGCCCTTAAAAATCTTATTTTTGTAGTTCTGTCTGTTCCTCTCCACAGATTCTTTAATTGTTTTACTTTCTGAAGAGCAATAGATGTCCTCCTTTTAATTTCCCTCATTGTATCTCCATTATTAGTTAGTAGTGATCCAAGATATTCAAAACTCTCCACTTCTTCCAGTTTTTCCTCATTGATACATATTTCAGTTGCCTTGTTTGCTTTGTCAGTTGTCATCACTTTAGTTTTCTTTGCATTAAGATAGAGGTTCTGCTCTTCGCTGTTCTTGCGGACTGACATAATTAGTTTTTCCATTCCTTCTTGTGTTGTGGACAGCAATACTGTGTCATCAGCATATCTAATCTCTGGTATTTCATAACCTCCAACTGTTATGGCATCGTAATATTCTTTGTCTACATCTTCTCTAACATTCCTCATTATATTTTCAGTATACAAGTTAAATAAGTAGGGTGACAATATGCACCCCTGACGGACCCCTTGTTTTATGTCAAACCAAGTTGTTGTTTCACCATTTATTCTTACTGCTGCTTGTTGGTCTAGATACAGCAGTGATGTTAATTGTATCAAATGTGTTGGAAATCCCATTTTTTCCATTATTTCCCAAAGTTTCTGGTGTTGTACACAATCAAATGCCTTTGAGTAGTCTATAAAGGATAAATATAGATTCACATTAAACTCCCTGCATTTCTCTATTATTAATCTTAGATTGAATATATGATCTCTTGATCCTCTTCCTTGCCTGAAGTCAGCTTGGACCATATTGACTTCTTCTTCTATTTTCTTTCGAAGTCTACCCATTATGATTTTTAACAGAATTTTACTGGCATGACTAATCAGGGCAACAGTTCTGTAGTTGGTGCATAATTTCAGGTTACCCTTTTTTGGCAGTGGTATGAATACAGTTCTTTTCCATTCTTTTGGCCAAATACCTGAATGCCATATCTTTTTACACAGTGCATGATAGATTGTTGCACACTCCTGCTTTAATAAATTCAGCGGTTATCTCATCACATCCTGGTGATTTACCATTTTTCAGATTCTTTATTGCCCATAAAACTTCTTCCATTGTCGGCTCGGGTTCTTTCTCCTCCAATAATAATTCACACTGTTGATTTCTGTTTCCACAGTCGGTTGTTTCATACATTCTTTTGCAATATTCCTTCCATCTTTCTAGAATTTCCTCTGTCTCTGTCAGGGTATTCCCCATCTCATCACAAATTACATTTAGCTTAGGTGTGACATTTCTCGTCAACGTCTTCATTTCTTTAAACATTTCACTATCTCTTCCACACCTCTGATGTTCTTCTATTCTTTCACAACAATCTTGTATGTATTGTTTTTTGTCTTTTCTTATGTTTCTTCGTACTTCTTTTGTTAAAGTTTTATATTTATCTTTGTTGTTGTTTGTCACTCTCCATTGCGTCTTCATTTCTCTACATTGTTTTATCAGTTCTAGTGTACCTGCTGTGATCCATCTATTCTTTTGTGTTTTCTTTACTGGAACCATGTCTTTAGCTGTTGTTACTAAGATATCTTTGGCCTGCGTAGCCAATTCATCTGGTGTCATCTCTTCCTGTACAGCCATCAGGATTTCGAAACGGTTCTTCACTTCTATACCGTATTGTTCTGGTATATTTGTAAGGTCAAAGCGGAGTGGTCTTGATCCCATAACTATCTTTTTTATCTTTATCTTCATGTCTGCTATTAATAACTCATGGTCCGTGTCACAATAAGCACCTGGTAAAGTTTTTGCTGATGTTATGCTTGACCTCCACCTTCTCTGCACTAAAATGTAATCTATTTGATTCCTGGTTTTCCCATCAGGTGATGTCCATGTGTAAAGTCTTCTTGGATGTTGTTTAAAAAGTGTGTTAGCGATCATTAGCTCATTTTCCATGCAAAACGCCATTAGATTGTCACCTGCCTCATTTCTGTGTCCTATGCTAAATTTCCCTACAACATGTCCTTCATCTTCTGCTCTTTCTGTACCAATTTTTGCATTAAAATCACCCATTATAAATACAATATCATTTTTCCGTACCTGGTCTATTGTCGTTTGCAGTGTGTTATAAAAATGTTCTACTTCATCTTCTTCTGCTGCTGATGTAGGTGCATATACCTGGATGACTGTTACATTTCTAGGAATGCCCTTAAGTCTGATTGTTAGGATTCTATCACATACTGGATTGTAGCCTAGTAATGCTTTTGATGTTGATTTGTCCAAATAAAAAGCCACTCCATTCTTTCCTCCTACTTCTCCGCCAGAATATATAAATATATTATCATTCTCGCTCTTAAAGTGTCCTGATCCTTTCCATCGATGTTCGCAGATTCCCAAAATGTGTATCCGCGTTCTTTTCATCTCGTCACTTATTACTTGATATTTTCCCTCATACATACTTCTTACATTCCATGTTCCTACTCTTATTTTTCTTTTTAGTTTGATGCAGGGGTTTTCCTTGGTAACACCGTCAGGATTTTGTCCGTCATCACAATTACTAGTACCGACCTCTGCCTCACACTCTTCCCCAGTGTTAAAATTAGATCTATCTGGCCTGGGGGACTCACCACCAGATCTTTTTCCTATTTGACTTCCATGATTGCTGCTTGGGTTTCTTGGTATGTTTCCAGAAGGTAGTTTACCATTGCTTTCCTTCCGGGCAGTGACTGTACTAGTCAGTGATCGTAGCCATTGTCTCTACATTGAGATCATCTGCCTACCATCATAGAATGGCGACCATAACCAACATTATCTGTCAGCTGCTCTCCCATTCCATCCACCACCTGCTCCCATGGCTATACGGGTACTCCACCTTGCCCAAGGGTGTCCCGTAGACTGACGGAGGTAAGGAGGTGTCTTACTTCTCCTTTGATAGGGGATACCCCTACCCCGCACCACTACCAACCCGAATCAAAACGTGCCTCAATGTAATGGAAACACTTGTCATCATCATGTGCAAAAAAATTCAAGATTATGCCCTCTGTGGGGAAGGCTATGCTGACAGTGTTCTGGGATTATCAAGGAGTGTTCTTCACTTCTATACCGTATTGTTCTGGTATATTTGTAAGGTCAAAGCGGAGTGGTCTTGATCCCATAACTATCTTTTTTATCTTTATCTTCATGTCTGCTATTAATAACTCATGGTCCGTGTCACAATAAGCACCTGGTAAAGTTTTTGCTGATGTTATGCTTGACCTCCACCTTCTCTGCACTAAAATGTAATCTATTTGATTCCTGGTTTTCCCATCAGGTGATGTCCATGTGTAAAGTCTTCTTGGATGTTGTTTAAAAAGTGTGTTAGCGATCATTAGCTCATTTTCCATGCAAAACGCCATTAGATTGTCACCTGCCTCATTTCTGTGTCCTATGCTAAATTTCCCTACAACATGTCCTTCATCTTCTGCTCTTTCTGTACCAATTTTTGCATTAAAATCACCCATTATAAATACAATATCATTTTTCCGTACCTGGTCTATTGTCGTTTGCAGTGTGTTATAAAAATGTTCTACTTCATCTTCTTCTGCTGCTGATGTAGGTGCATATACCTGGATGACTGTTACATTTCTAGGAATGCCCTTAAGTCTGATTGTTAGGATTCTATCACATACTGGATTGTAGCCTAGTAATGCTTTTGATGTTGATTTGTCCAAATAAAAAGCCACTCCATTCTTTCCTCCTACTTCTCCGCCAGAATATATAATATATTATCATTCTCGCTCTTAAAGTGTCCTGATCCTTTCCATCGATGTTCGCAGATTCCCAAAATGTGTATCCGCGTTCTTTTCATCTCGTCACTTATTACTTGATATTTTCCCTCATACATACTTCTTACATTCCATGTTCCTACTCTTATTTTTCTTTTTAGTTTGATGCAGGGGTTTTCCTTGGTAACACCGTCAGGATTTTGTCCGTCATCACAATTACTAGTACCGACCTCTGCCTCACACTCTTCCCCAGTGTTAAAATTAGATCTATCTGGCCTGGGGGACTCACCACCAGATCTTTTTCCTATTTGACTTCCATGATTGCTGCTTGGGTTTCTTGGTATGTTTCCAGAAGGTAGTTTACCATTGCTTTCCTTCCGGGCAGTGACTGTACTAGTCAGTGATCGTAGCCATTGTCTCTACATTGAGATCATCTGCCTACCATCATAGAATGGCGACCATAACCAACATTATCTGTCAGCTGCTCTCCCATTCCATCCACCACCTGCTCCCATGGCTATACGGGTACTCCACCTTGCCCAAGGGTGTCCCGTAGACTGACGGAGGTAAGGAGGTGTCTTACTTCTCCTTTGATAGGGGATACCCCTACCCCGCACCACTACCAACCCGAATCAAAACGTGCCTCAATGTAATGGAAACACTTGTCATCATCATGTGCAAAAAAATTCAAGATTATGCCCTCTGTGGGGAAGGCTATGCTGACAGTGTTCTGGGATTATCAAGGAGTGTTGTTAACCAAGTTCTAGAAGCATGGTGACAGGGTATTCTGTATCTTATTTTGAAGTTCTGTCAATGCTACAGGATGCAATTTGAAGAAAATCTCCTAGTCTGCTGACTAGATGTGTGCTTCTCCTTCATGACAATGCCAGACCACATATGGCTTGGTTAACTCAAGAGAAAATTAGCCAGTTGGGTTGGGAAGTTCTTGAACATCCACCCCGTAGTCCTGACTTAGCTCCAATGATTTTTTTACATGTTTGGTCCATTGAAAAACCACATTGGCGGGAGAAGATTCTTGAGTGACGAAGAGGTGGAAACAGAAGTAAAAAAAATGGTTTAGAAATCGGAGATTTTTACGTCAATCGTATTGCATCACTGATTACACAATGGGACAAATGTATCAATGTTGGTGGCAATTACGTTGAGAAATAGGGGAATAATGTAGGTTCAAAAGTTAAAGGTTTTCAAATTACTGTCGCATTTAGTTTTTTTTTGTAACAGGCATTTGCGAGTTACTTAGCAACTCCCCCTCGTAGCATATATTAACCATTTATTACTTTTCATAAAATATATTTATACAATCACTAGCTAAAAATATATTTAACAAATATTCACATTTTGCAAAAACACGCAACATTAAAATCCACATTAATCTATTTCTAAAAATATGTGAATCGCTGAAGTAGCATAAAAATACTATAAATTTAGTATCAAATTTTGTTTAATGACAATAGTTTTTCAGAAATTAAGGAATAAAACAAACGTGAGTGATGGGGAAAGTCCAGAGATTTTAGTACCTTCATTATCAGGGTATGCACGGCGGTCAGATCCAAATGCATCTGGAACTGTGATCATAAGGAAAAAGGTTACCATTGGTGGGGAAAAAAACGTAAACAGACAAACAGGTGCCGATCATAGAGTTCAGTGCATGAAGTTTATAAGCCGATAGGAGGAGTTTAATCTCACACAACATTCTCCATGTATGAATTTTGATGAAAAAAAAAAGCGGAATTGTGATTTCTAGAAAAAAGAAAGTTTTATAAATATAACAGAAAAAAACGTCAAACTTGTATTGCTACCACGTATTACTAAACATAAAGTCCACAAAATACTGTTTTCAATGCTCCGGGTAAGGGAATGTAATATGATACTTTTCTCTAACATAGTGTCCAGGACAAAAAACATTGCGTGTATACGACATGAGAGCCTAATCTTTGCCTGTTTATGATTCTGTCAACCTGTCAGATAAAGGTGGCCCTACTATGACATAGTGGCACCACCTGTCAGCACACTAGAGGGTGATGTGGTCAGTGTCACGCCTGGCTGGCCTTCACTCCCCAGCTCCAGAAGAAACCAGGTACCCATTTCCACAGCTGACTGAGTGGGGTACCTCCAATAGGACTGAAACCACCATGAGTTGACTAGTGCACTAACAAATTCATCATCTAAGCACCTACTGTCAAGTCATTAGCAAGGAACAAACGTATACTGGATGTCTTTTTAAAAAAAACAGAACAGTTTACACTGATAATATTTATTATATTACTGTCTCTAACAACTGTGGATGCAGATACATATCAGACCTTTCACTAGAGCTTCTATTTTTACACTTCATACTGAAGTACCTTCTTGTTTCTGATGTTTCTGCAACCACACACAAAGCTGTATTGCTCCCTTTGTCAATATTATGACTGAATGGTGCAATTTTCATTTCTTTTACTGTCATTTATTTTTAACTAAAACTTAACAGATGAAATCTATCTTAAAGGCCTACAGTGAGGTCCCTGAGAATCATAACCCATGGCCTTTCTCAACTGGGCGTCAGAATTGAAAAAAAAAAAATCTCAATGTTTAAAACGAAGGGAGTTTTTTTTTCCCATAATTATCTGAAGTTTTGTGCAATTGTTTCACTCTCTTTCATAGTTTTCTGCTATATGCATTTGCAACTATTTTCTTGTCTCCATATAACAAACAAACACATACACACAGATATAGACAAGAAATTATCCAAAAAATATGTAGCCAAGAAAATATCAAAAACATATACAGTCAAGAGACCATTACGTGTATATGTGTATGACCATCTTTACGTAGGTCTGAGAGTGAGTTTCTTGCTTCTGCTTACGTGTGTGTAATTGTGACAGTTTCTTCCTTGTTTGTATGACTGTCTGTGTGTGATAATTTCTTGATTATGTAACTGTGTGTGATAGTTTCTTTCTTATTTGTGCGAGTTACTTAGCAACTCCCCCTCGTAGCATATATTAACCATTTATTACTTTTCATAAAATATATTTATACAATCACTAGCTAAAAATATATTTAACAAATATTCACATTTTGCAAAAACACGCAACATTAAAATCCACATTAATCTATTTCTAAAAATATGTGAATCGCTGAAGTAGCATAAAAATACTATAAATTTAGTATCAAATTTTGTTTAATGACAATAGTTTTTCAGAAATTAAGGAATAAAACAAACGTGAGTGATGGGGAAAGTCCAGAGATTTTAGTACCTTCATTATCAGGGTATGCACGGCGGTCAGATCCAAATGCATCTGGAACTGTGATCATAAGGAAAAAGGTTACCATTGGTGGGGAAAAAAACGTAAACAGACAAACAGGTGCCGATCATAGAGTTCAGTGCATGAAGTTTATAAGCCGATAGGAGGAGTTTAATCTCACACAACATTCTCCATGTATGAATTTTGATGAAAAAAAAAAGCGGAATTGTGATTTCTAGAAAAAAGAAAGTTTTATAAATATAACAGAAAAAAACGTCAAACTTGTATTGCTACCACGTATTACTAAACATAAAGTCCACAAAATACTGTTTTCAATGCTCCGGGTAAGGGAATGTAATATGATACTTTTCTCTAACATAGTGTCCAGGACAAAAAACATTGCGTGTATACGACATGAGAGCCTAATCTTTGCCTGTTTATGATTCTGTCAACCTGTCAGATAAAGGTGGCCCTACTATGACATAGTGGCACCACCTGTCAGCACACTAGAGGGTGATGTGGTCAGTGTCACGCCTGGCTGGCCTTCACTCCCCAGCTCCAGAAGAAACCAGGTACCCATTTCCACAGCTGACTGAGTGGGGTACCTCCAATAGGACTGAAACCACCATGAGTTGACTAGTGCACTAACAAATTCATCATCTAAGCACCTACTGTCAAGTCATTAGCAAGGAACAAACGTATACTGGATGTCTTTTTAAAAAAAACAGAACAGTTTACACTGATAATATTTATTATATTACTGTCTCTAACAACTGTGGATGCAGATACATATCAGACCTTTCACTAGAGCTTCTATTTTTACACTTCATACTGAAGTACCTTCTTGTTTCTGATGTTTCTGCAACCACACACAAAGCTGTATTGCTCCCTTTGTCAATATTATGACTGAATGGTGCAATTTTCATTTCTTTTACTGTCATTTATTTTTAACTAAAACTTAACAGATGAAATCTATCTTAAAGGCCTACAGTGAGGTCCCTGAGAATCATAACCCATGGCCTTTCTCAACTGGGCGTCAGAATTGAAAAAAAAAAAATCTCAATGTTTAAAACGAAGGGAGTTTTTTTTTCCCATAATTATCTGAAGTTTTGTGCAATTGTTTCACTCTCTTTCATAGTTTTCTGCTATATGCATTTGCAACTATTTTCTTGTCTCCATATAACAAACAAACACATACACACAGATATAGACAAGAAATTATCCAAAAAATATGTAGCCAAGAAAATATCAAAAACATATACAGTCAAGAGACCATTACGTGTATATGTGTATGACCATCTTTACGTAGGTCTGAGAGTGAGTTTCTTGCTTCTGCTTACGTGTGTGTAATTGTGACAGTTTCTTCCTTGTTTGTATGACTGTCTGTGTGTGATAATTTCTTGATTATGTAACTGTGTGTGATAGTTTCTTTCTTATTTGTGTGACTGTCTGAATGTGGTAGTTTCTTCCTTGTTTATCTGTGTGTGATAGTTTCTTCCTTGTTTATGTAACTGTGTGTGATAGTCTCTTCCTTGTTTGTGTAACTGTCTGTGTGTGATAGTTTCTTTCTTGTTTGTGTAACTGTCTGTGTGATAGTTTTTTCCTTGTTTGTGTGACTGTCTGAATGTGATAGTTTCTTTCTTGTTTGTGTGACTGTCTGAATGTGATAGTTTCTTCCATGTTTGTGTGACTGTCTGAATGTGATAGTTTCTTCCTTTTTGTGCGACTGTCTGAATGTGATAGTTTCTTCCTTGTTTGTGTAACTGTCTGAATGTGGTAGTTTCTTCCTTGTTTATCTGTGTGTGATAGTTTCTTCCTTGTTTGTGTAACTGTGTGTGATAGTCTCTTCCTTGTTTGTGTAACTGTCTGTGTGTGATAGTTTCTTTCTTGTTTGTGTAACTGTCTGTGTGATAGTTTTTTCCTTGTTTGTGTGACTGTCTGAATGTGATAGTTTCTTTCTTGTTTGTGTGACTGTCTGAATGTGGTAGTTTTTTCTTTGTTTGTGTGACTGTCTGAATGTGATAGTTTCTTCCATGTTTGTGTGACTGTCTGAATGTGATAGTTTCTTCCTTTTTGTGCGACTGTCTGAATGTGATAGTTTCTTCCTTGTTTGTGTAACTGTCTGAATGTGGTAGTTTCTTCCTTGTTTATCTGTGTGTGATAGTTTCTTCCCTGTTTGTGTAACTGTGTGTGATAGTTTCTTCCATGTTTGTGTAACTGTCTGTGTGTGATAGTTTCTTTCTTGTTTGTGTAACTGTCTGTGTGATAGTTTTTTCCTTGTTTGTGTGACTGTCTGAATGTGGTAGTTTTTTCCTTGTTTGTGTGACTGTCTGAATGTGATAGTTTCTTCCATGTTTGTGTGACTGTCTGAATGTGATAGTTTCTTCCTTGTTTGTGTGACTGTCTGAATGTGATAGTTTCTTCTTGTTTGTGTAACTGTCTGAATGTGATAGTTTCTTCCTTGTTTATCTGTGTGATAGTTTCTTCCTTGTTTGTGTAACTGTGTGTGATAGTTTCTTCCTTGTTTGTGTAACTGTCTGTGTGTGATAGTTTCTTTCTTGTTTGTGTAACTGTCTGTGTGATAGTTTTTTCCTTGTTTGTGTGACTGTCTGAATGTGATAGTTTCTTTCTTGTTTGTGTGACTGTCTGAATGTGATAGTTTCTTCCATGTTTGTGTGACTGTCTGAATGTGATAGTTTCTTCCTTTTTGTGCGACTGTCTGAATGTGATAGTTTCTTCCTTGTTTGTGTAACTGTCTGAATGTGGTAGTTTCTTCCTTGTTTATCTGTGTGTGATAGTTTCTTCCTTGTTTGTGTAACTGTGTGTGATAGTCTCTTCCTTGTTTGTGTAACTGTCTGTGTGTGATAGTTTCTTTCTTGTTTGTGTAACTGTCTGTGTGATAGTTTTTTCCTTGTTTGTGTGACTGTCTGAATGTGATAGTTTCTTTCTTGTTTGTGTGACTGTCTGAATGTGGTAGTTTTTTCTTTGTTTGTGTGACTGTCTGAATGTGATAGTTTCTTCCATGTTTGTGTGACTGTCTGAATGTGATAGTTTCTTCCTTTTTGTGCGACTGTCTGAATGTGATAGTTTCTTCCTTGTTTGTGTAACTGTCTGAATGTGGTAGTTTCTTCCTTGTTTATCTGTGTGTGATAGTTTCTTCCCTGTTTGTGTAACTGTGTGTGATAGTTTCTTCCATGTTTGTGTAACTGTCTGTGTGTGATAGTTTCTTTCTTGTTTGTGTAACTGTCTGTGTGATAGTTTTTTCCTTGTTTGTGTGACTGTCTGAATGTGGTAGTTTTTTCCTTGTTTGTGTGACTGTCTGAATGTGATAGTTTCTTCCATGTTTGTGTGACTGTCTGAATGTGATAGTTTCTTCCTTGTTTGTGTGACTGTCTGAATGTGATAGTTTCTTCCTTGTTTGTGTAACTGTCTGAATGTGGTAGTTTCTTCCTTGTTTATCTGTGTGATAGTTTCTTCCTTGTTTGTGTAACTGTGTGTGATAGTTTCTTCCTTGTTTGTGTAACTGTCTGTGTGTGATAGTTTCTTTCTTGTTTGTGTAACTGTCTGTGTGATAGTTTTTTCCTTGTTTGTGTGACTGTCTGAATGTGATAGTTTCTTCCATGTTTGTGTAACTGTCTGAATGTGGTAGTTTCTTCCTTGTTTGTGTAACTGTCTGTGTGATAGTTTCTTTCTTGTTTGTGTGACTGTCTGAATGTGGTAATTTTGTCCTTGTTTGTGTGACTGTCTGAATGTGATAGTTTCTTCCATGTTTGTGTGACTGTCTGAATGTGATAGTTTCTTCCATATTTGTGTGAGTCTTGCTGTCTGTGAGTGTGGATGAGAGGAAAAGACACAGCTAGTTCACTACTTCTGTAACTATGTAATGTGTACACACCTAAAGAAAAACTGAGAATATAATTTATTTACATTTTAGGAAGTGCAAACTCTTGCTAATGTGGACACAAATTTAAAACAGAATTTGAAGGCCAATTACAGAAACTGAAGGTCAGCTGATTGAAAATATTAATTACAGAACATGAAGGTCAAATGATCAAGGAGATTAGTCACTGAAAGAGAAATAAAATTATCTGAAATACTCAACACTCAAATACTTCAGGCAAAAATGAGTTAAAATAAGCGAAAAAAATTGTTTTTCATGAAAGAGGAAAAAAAAAGAAGAGTTAGTGCATGACATAAACTCATTATTTAAAACACATTATGCTCTCAAGCATAATTCATCCACATGAAAACATTCACAAACAGAAAACATTCACATGAGGAAGGAGACAGGACAAGGCAAACATAACTCATCAGAGGTCATGATGAGGACATCATGAGTGAGTGTACATCATATCCAAACACCATCAAACATCAAAAAGTTGAAATCTCAAGCCAAGAAAAAGCTCATAATGACAACATAATGAAAACTCAAAATTATAACAAACAAAATAATCTTTTAAAAAAAAACTCCTGATTAGAACAAAACTTGAAGAAGAAAAAGAAAAACATGATTAGGAGGAGGTTAAAAGGTGATTGTTAGAAACAAGTCGAAAAGCACTAAAAAAAAAATAGGTGTCACATTCAAAAACGCATAATTTTTTTTTAAATCTAAAACTCATAATAGGAGGAGACAGCAAACTAAAATTTCATGGCGTAAACACAGTAAAAACTCACAGCGTAAACTAATTAAAAACTCAAATGTATCCAATTTTTAAGAGGAAAAATTGCCTGTAACAAAAATATGGATCTCAAAATGAGGGAACAAAAAAAAACAGAAAGGGCAGAATCTTTTGTTAGCCAAGGTGTATAAGCTTAATTAGTCTTTCTCACTGCAGTCCACTAGCATGCCACTACCTCTAACTATAACAGATCGGCCCACATCACTATCCACCTCCAGGGTGCATAGGTTGTTGGGAGATCCCACTGTGGCATACAGGGGTTGGGGGTGGATTGTACTGCTGCACTCTTGGACGTGGTAATTGCTTTCAGTGTGGGTTAAAGAATAAGAGGGACCTCTGATGGGTGCCATCATGTCTGCAAAGGCAGGTGGAGCTACGAATGAACAACAAGGAGATTAAAATCCCACAAATCAATGTTACACTCTTAAAAAAACTACAGCTGTGTTTTGCCAAACTGCACCTAAAATGCAACAATGAAAATTAGCAAAATAACACTGAAATGGCAACAGCATTAATGTAAAAATCAAAATAGCACTGAAACTGCAAATATTGTGATTAATTTAGAAACAAAATGTCATTGAAACTGAAACAATGTGATTGATTCAGAAACAAAAAAGACACCGAAATTGAAATAATTTAATTAATTTAGAAACAAAACTATCCTGAAACTGAAATAATGTGACTAATTTAGAAACAAAGTGACTCTGAAATTGCCAATAATGCAGTTAATTTAAAAATAAAATAATGAGCTGCATTTCATTTGCTCTTCTGTAGCTTCTTATCAGAGGCACATAAATGGACAGTACAGATACAGCAAATAAGCTGAGACAGATAAATGTGTTGAAAGACTTTTTAAGAAAATCTACGTAGCTGCGAACAGCATGATGAGGACATCATGAGTGAGTGTACATCATATCCAAACACCATCAAACATCAAAAAGTTGAAATCTCAAGCCAAGAAAAAGCTCATAATGACAACATAATGAAAACTCAAAATTATAACAAACAAAATAATCTTTTAAAAAAAAACTCCTGATTAGAACAAAACTTGAAGAAGAAAAAGAAAAACATGATTAGGAGGAGGTTAAAAGGTGATTGTTAGAAACAAGTCGAAAAGCACTAAAAAAAAAATAGGTGTCACATTCAAAAACGCATAATTTTTTTTTAAATCTAAAACTCATAATAGGAGGAGACAGCAAACTAAAATTTCATGGCGTAAACACAGTAAAAACTCACAGCGTAAACTAATTAAAAACTCAAATGTATCCAATTTTTAAGAGGAAAAATTGCCTGTAACAAAAATATGGATCTCAAAATGAGGGAACAAAAAAAAACAGAAAGGGCAGAATCTTTTGTTAGCCAAGGTGTATAAGCTTAATTAGTCTTTCTCACTGCAGTCCACTAGCATGCCACTACCTCTAACTATAACAGATCGGCCCACATCACTATCCACCTCCAGGGTGCATAGGTTGTTGGGAGATCCCACTGTGGCATACAGGGGTTGGGGGTGGATTGTACTGCTGCACTCTTGGACGTGGTAATTGCTTTCAGTGTGGGTTAAAGAATAAGAGGGACCTCTGATGGGTGCCATCATGTCTGCAAAGGCAGGTGGAGCTACGAATGAACAACAAGGAGATTAAAATCCCACAAATCAATGTTACACTCTTAAAAAAACTACAGCTGTGTTTTGCCAAACTGCACCTAAAATGCAACAATGAAAATTAGCAAAATAACACTGAAATGGCAACAGCATTAATGTAAAAATCAAAATAGCACTGAAACTGCAAATATTGTGATTAATTTAGAAACAAAATGTCATTGAAACTGAAACAATGTGATTGATTCAGAAACAAAAAAGACACCGAAATTGAAATAATTTAATTAATTTAGAAACAAAACTATCCTGAAACTGAAATAATGTGACTAATTTAGAAACAAAGTGACTCTGAAATTGCCAATAATGCAGTTAATTTAAAAATAAAATAATGAGCTGCATTTCATTTGCTCTTCTGTAGCTTCTTATCAGAGGCACATAAATGGACAGTACAGATACAGCAAATAAGCTGAGACAGATAAATGTGTTGAAAGACTTTTTAAGAAAATCTACGTAGCTGCGAACAGCAAGATTAAGACATGACAATACTGTCTAGTAGAGATGGCTCTATTTTTAATCTTCCTTCTGGAACAGAAATCAGGATCTCCCCCACCCCCCCTCAACACACAGAGCCAGATCTACTGCAGTTTCTGAAACATATCCTTGCTCTGACTAACAGTCATGCCCTGGAGGCTACAACAAGTGCTATCAACTCTATGAGCAAATAATGATAATTTAGCTACAGATGCAGCATGAATAAAGCTCAGTAAGTTAGTCTAAAGCAACACAAACAAACAAATTGAAGCACAGATAAGGATTATATGAAGATGATGCAACAAATCACTCAACTATAAGCAAGCAGTATAAACAAATTATGATCTGTTGTATGAGTTATTAATTTGTGAAGAATGGCCAGTGTTATGTCTGGGCGCTTGTAGGATTTTCCTACAGCTGTGAACAAGAACAATTTGGCAAATGATGCCTTGCTGAAGAACATGTGCTGAAGACATTATACTGAATGGCAAGTGTACTGTGCTATTTTCTGCTTTATGGAGGGAGCTAAGAAGCTGGGCTTCTCATAAGGCTCTTTTCTCCTAAAATGTGGGACATTTGAATTCTTCCCCTGCAACAGAAGGGTCACGAGACTGCTGATCCTGAACAGCTTTCATTCCTCAATTCCAATGGCAACATCATCTTCACATATAACATCTCAGCTCCCAAGACTTGATGAATAAAAGAGGTTTTCAACTGAAATCCACAAAAAAAATCAATTCCCTTCTGATATAAAATAAGAAAATGAAAGGCAAAAGCAACTTGTTATAACACAAAGAAAGAAGATACTAACAGATAACAGATTGTCTTAACAGTGAGTACAGTGCAATTTAGAGCAAGTAATAGACTATACTTGTGAGACTCTGGCAAAAAAAAAAAAAAAAAATTAAAAAGATGAATAAGAAATTGAAAGCAACATAGATGTGGCTCATGAAAGATATTACAAATCTCTGAGTGGCCAGAAACAAAATAAATGAAGAAACCATCTAAGAAGTTTCAGACCTTCATGAACTAAAACCAGGAGGAAAAAGGCAATCACAGTTTTTTAACATGCCATAAGAAGATAGAAATTAGATTATTTGAGAATCACTGAAAAACTCAAAAGAAAAAAAAAGAAAGGAATAAAATTATGAAACAGAACTGGCAAATAAAGACAACAGTCCTGATATAAAATACAAAATGCCACAGGAAAGTGAGAAGTATCACTACCAGTGCTTGTAAACTCAGCAATGTAAGAAGGGATGGATTTCCTGGTAGAAATGTTGCCAAAACATGAAGACTAAGACATAAGCACTGCCATGCTCCCTGCTATGAGCTTAGGAACTGAGGAGAAAAATGAGCTGGCTGCTAATGTGAGGCAGACAAGCCACACGAACAAGGCAGAAAGAATATATATTACTCTCAGGACAAGAGCTGTGGCAACATCTCAGCTTCTGATGGTCAATACACCTAGACACATTCCATCAGTCTGGAGTAACGAGTTTGTTCATGTTCATTACAGTTTCCACATCACAGCAAAATGAGAATATCCATAACTGCTCCGTCATCTGTGCCAGTGACATCTTCTAGAATGCACAGGAACCATCCCACATCATGTCCACGCACACTGATGAGAAGTGATCCATGCACGATGAATGCGTACATCTCCACAAATGTCCTCAGTAGGCAGGCACTCACAGCCTTTAAAGCAGCTACATGCCACCAACCTTCCAAAACTCTGAACTCTCTGTTATCGTCCAGCAGATTTTCTCTCTCTCTCCCTTTGATGCATCTTCTTTCTTTTTTTTCTTTAAGTTCATCTGCTACAAACTCAACCAACTCCTCCTCATGAAAAGTTTAATAATAATAATAATCTACCAGCTCATGAGACCACAGTAAAATTTCATAATCGAAAAATCAGATTAACTATCTAAGAGTTAATACACAGAAAATTAAGAAAGAACAGTTCCAAATTACGATAATTTCAACTTGCAAAAAAAGGTTTTCTCTTGCTGCTGTCAACATCTGATGTGTGTTGAAATTATTCTGCAAATAATCTTTCAGAACAATTGCTGAAACAGTGGAAGTCGTTAGAATGTGCTGGAAACGGTGGAATTTCTTTGTTAACATAAGTAAGCTGAAATAAAAGCTATCTTTGTTTTCTTTTAAAAACAGCATGGTGTTTATAATTTAAATGAAATAAAGAGATATTTAGATTTATTATGCTGCATTATATCATTTGAAATATGAGAATTTCAATGTTAAACTGTGTGAATTAGAAGAATTAAAAATATGTACAAATAATTATATATGTATATATATATATATATATCACAAAGCACAAATATATATACAAATGAATACAGTTGTCAGGTGGATAACAAGCATACATGACACTTGACAGCATTTTGTTAAAGAGACCTGGGTTACCTGAGATATGAAGCTGGGACAGGTCTGGTGGTGGAGGAAATCTTTCATCATAGTAACCTCCCTTAGGCTGAACTCTCACAGCTTGCCTGACACCGCCCACGGCTTCAATCAGCTGCAGAGAAGCAGAGGGCAGAGTGTGAGTGTGGAGAGACTAGGTTAAGTTGAAAGGAACAGATGGGTTGGTTTGAAGATACACTGAAACCTGAAACTGTTTGGGGGAAATGAGTGAGGGATGATGCAACACTGTGAGGGAATGAATGATAACTGAAACTATTTAGAAAATGACTGAATGAAGGATGCAACAGTATGATGAGATGGTGAACATGTGAAAGAGTTTCAGTGGAGGCTAAGTAAGTCTAAGAAAATGGCTGTTACAACAAACAACAACTCACAGCTTGATTGTTCTTTCTCCAGTGGGAAGCAGCCGCAGCATCAGCTGGGTTCATGGCCACGGCTTTGGCACTTTGAACATCAGGAGTGATAGCTGGTCAGAGAACAATTATGTTACAGATGAGAGTGATAGCTGGTCAGAGAACAATATAATTATGTTGCTGGTCAGAGAACAATTATGTTACAGATTAGAGTGATAGCTGGTCAGAGAACAATTATGTTACAGATGAGAGTGATAGCTGGTCAGAGAACAATTATGTTACAGATGACAGAGATGGCTGGTCAGAGAACAATATAATTATGTTGCTGGTCAGAGAACAATTATGTTACAGATTAGAGTGATAGCTGGTCAGAGAAAAATTATGTTACAGATGAGAGTGATAGCTGGTCAGAGAACAATTATGTTACAGATGAGAGTGATAGCTGGTCAGAGAACAATTATGTTACAGATGAGAGTGATAGCTGGTCAGAGAACAATTATGTTACAGATGACAGAGATGGCTGGTCAGAGAACAATTATGTTATAGATGACAGTGATGGCTGGTCAGAGAACAATATAACTGTGCTACAGAAGACAGTGATGGCTGGTCAGAGAACAATATAACTGTGCTACAGAAGACAGTGATGGCTGGTCAGAGAACAATATAACTGTGCTACAGAAGACAGTGATGGCTGGTCAGAGAATATAACTGTGCTACAGAAGACAGTGATGACTGGTCAGAGAACAATATAACAGTGCTACAGAAGACAGTGATGGCAAGTGTTTCAAAACAAAAAATAAGACAAGAGAGGCAAGAGACAAAGTGAAAATAAGGAGGAAAGACTGAGACAGGAAAGTAGGAGCTAAGTGATGATGGAAAGAAAACAGGAGGAACAAAGTAAGAACAGAAGGAACAAAAATAAAGGAAAGAAGAATTATTTTTATCATGATCGTTCATCACCTCATTGCATTTATCTTGTACTCACAGCCTGTTATACCATGATCACTGAATGTTTACGTGAAAATACTACATAGCCATCTGCTTCTGAATTATCTGCTTATTCTGCATAAATGTAGCATGAGCGGATTTATGCTGTGTATATATATATATATATATATATCTCTGGTTACTAGTCACCTGGAAAACACATGATGCCTCAAGTTCTTTTTCACACTGTAACACATGTAAGAAAAACACTGATGTCACCGCTGCCACAAGGCAATTCAAAGCATGAAAGGAGCTAAAACTGAATTCAAGAAAGAGTTACATCGTGACACTGAAAATGAACTAATGAAGCAGTAGGTGGTGGACGTATTTCAGACAGCAAGATGTAGACCTACTTGAAGAAAGAATTTCAGAAGCCCTGTTGACCCGATCCACAAATGTAGGATCTTCACTGTTCTGAGCTTCCATCTCTGCCACCTGAAGGACCCTATCAGCACGACGGGCAATGTTGGAGGCACCAGTAGCTATCTTCGGAGAGTCCCTAGCTCTGATTCCATCTTCGATCCTCTCTGTGTCTCTCAAGATGCCATCCTCTGAAACAAAGGGTTTGTCATGAGCAGTTGGTCTTGACCTTATAATCTTTTGTGTTGGTATTTTCAACTTTAATCTCTTACCCTGGGATGTACAAGGTGGTGGTCAAGATCTATCCAAACTGCTGTTATCTACAATAAAGGTGGTCTAGCTGCCTAACTTTAGCTTCATAGCCTTGTCATTCTGCCATCACTTGACATTATGCTGATGCTGTCTCAAACAATGTATATGATATGGGTTCAGTTTCTAGGCTGTAGGAGTTTGTCTCACTGGTTGTTCATCAACTTTAAACTCAATCTTTCCTTCTACTAATAACAGTAATACATAATACATAAAGTAATGTATAAGATATTGATTCTTTCTAGGCTGTAGCAGTTTGTATCACTGGTTGTTCATCAACTTTATACCTCAATCTTTCCCTCTACTAATAACATAATACATAATACACAAAGATTACTTTCCTTATATTCTTCATTAGAGTTAAAATACAGCCCACAGTGCTTACCTTATGGTTTACAGTTATGGATGTTCTGGGTTTCATATGCTACTAACATATCCAATAAATTTCTATGTAGATATTGTTTAACGCAGCTTAAAATTCTAATATTTGACAGATTAGTGAATTCCCCTTTTTCTGTGTTTATTTCATTTTTTTCTAGTTTTTGGTAAAGACTACAGGTCAAAATACTGCTTGTCCTTTTTTTTCTGCATTTTTTCACTTCCTTCCCCCCCCCCCTTTTTTAACATTTCTGACATTTAGTATCTTTTTCACAACTGAAGCACATTTTTTCACTCATCATTCATTCATTCATTCATTCATCTGCATGTCCCTTGCAGAACTTTGCCTCCCTAACAGCACTCCTGTAGGCCTCTTGGTTGTGAGCAAGATGCCCTGCTGCTGATGCATCCAAATGCAGATCATCAACGATGTCTTGCAGCCATCTTCACCTTGGTCTTCCTCTCTTTCTTTTTCCCATTATGTACCCTTCCAATACGGTTTTCTCTAGATTATTATGATGTTTAATGTGTCCAAAATATTTCAGTTTTCTCTCTTTAATTCTCTTTACTAGCCAGCCTTATTCAGTATTAAGTCCTTGTAGTATGGATATATTTGTTCTTTTTTTGTGTCTATGATATTTGAAGAACTCTTCTGTAGTATTTACATTCAAAGGCATTTATATGTTTCTCAGCTGTTTTGTTAAGTGTCCAGGTCTCACAGGCATATGTTGCAATAGGAAAGATGCATGCCCTTAAAAATCTTATTTTTGTTGTTCTGTCTGTTCCTCTCCATAGATTCTTTAGTTGTTTTACTTTCTGATGAGCGATGGATGTCCTCCTTATAATTTCTCTCATTGTATCTCCATTATTAGTTAGTAGTGATCCAAGATATTCAAAACTCTCCACTTCTTCCTCATTGATACATATATCAGTTGCCTAATTTGTTTTGTCAGTTGTCATCAATTTAGTTTTCTTTGCATTAAGATAGAGGTTTTGCTCTTCCCTGTTCTTACGGACTGACATAATTAGTTTTTCCATTCCTTTTTTTTGTTGTGGATGGTAATACTGTGTCATCAGCATAACTAATCTCTGGTATTTCATAACCTCCAATTGTTATGGCATTGTAATATTCTTTGTCTACATCTTCTCTAACATTACATTTTCAGTATAAAAGTTAAATAAGTAAGGTGACAACATGCACCCTTCACTCATCAATACTTCATAATACCAGTTTTACAGCAGTCATCATTTCAGTCATGCTAAGAAGTTATTTCTTGGTGAAAGAGGGATGTCTGAGTATTATTTTGTTTAATTGTAGCACCATTCTTAGGACTCACATGATATTTGTAGGATTTCTTGTGATGAAAACTTTGTGAAAGTGGTTTGCTATGAAAGTGGATAGCTTACCTTGTGCACGAATCAGTGCTTCTGAATCCACAGCCTCATCCACCATGGACCTCAGTCTATCCATGTTATCTGTCCACTGCTTCTTCAAGAGGTCAAAGTGCTCCACAGCTGCCTGGTTGTTAGGGTTCGAGAACAGCACACGGGCTGCATTGATCAACTGTGGTGTCAGATCTTTAATCTGGAAATGATCAGATATATAAACTGTAAATCAAACATTTTAAAAAATATTAGCCTCAATTTAGGAAATGTGGCATAACCCATCCCATCTTTATTTAAATTCTTATCTTTGTTTTTATCTTGTCTTGGTATATGTATTACTGAGCTGGGAAGTTCCAGATCACTGGTGATGATTTCAATACTAGATTTTAATGAACTTGCATCTGCATGGACTTTTTGCCTTTCCAGATGGTACTAAAGCAGATAGATTTGTGGAACAGTAAATGATATATAAGGAAAGTGCCTGGTCCATGATACAATAACTTCTCTCAGCTCAGCTGATATGACAAAGTATTCCAAATATTGGGAAATTAAACTGAGTAGCTTGGAAACTCACAGAAAAAAAAAAAAAAACTTTGCACTTTCAACTGTTTTAGTGTTCCTTTTCCATCCAGATTTTTCATCAGGGACTAGCTAGTTTTAGTGAAGCTATGAAGGACTTAACAACCTAATATGAAACTTTCTGCTGGTGAAAAACATAAAGTGGAAATAAATCTGAAAACATACATTAAAACAGAAGGATCTAAAAAAAAAAAAATACTGGAGGGAAACACACAATGTGAAAGCAAGTGAATTCTTTTATTCCAAATCTGGACAAAACTTATCACATGATAACCTAATTACCTGATTTGAGTTCTTGAAAATGGCTTCAACTGTCTGTTTGTTCCGGCAGCCACCAGCTGTAGCAACTGAGTTAGCAGTGTCGGCTAAACGAGAAGCGTGGTCCTGGAACTGACGAACTTTGGCCTCGAAGTTGTCATCTCTGCCTGGTGTACCTGGAGTTTTACAGCATGAGAAACAAGTGAGAAACAAAACAACATATAACATAAGAAACAGTATGATAGGAGAACAACCTGAGAAGCAAGAGAACAAATATTGTAGGATTAAACCTCGAAAAAATCCTAGACAAAGCACTTTAGTGAGACGTGAGAGAAAGAAAAATCACAAGAGAATTACCTGGGATTCGAACACGGACTCCGGTAGGTCGAGCAGCCGTCTAGCCACGAGAGAACAGCTTACTATCGACTTAGCCAACTAGCTAACGATTTTTTCGAGGTTTAATCCTACAATATTTGTTCTCTTACTTTACCGTACCAAAACCTCGTAGTTTCCTATTTATAAAAAATTGTTCCTTAAAACTACACCTGAGAAGCAGTGTTGTATACAACATGAAAACAACATTATACGTAATATAAGGACAGGCAAGAAGACAGAAAACTGTATTAGAAAGTTAAACAGGGTTAAGACGCTGTCCGATTTGGCATTCAGCAGCCCAAAGCTGAGATGCTGGCATAACGGTTGGTGAATAATATCTGACCAAGACCTTATCGCACCTCTCCGTTTTTACCCCTAGTAACAGGACTAGCCTGACTAACGGGGCAGGAATCACCATAACCAATGACAGTGGAGGCTGCTAAAAAGAAAGAGAACTGCACACCTCCTTTTTTAATCTCCACTCAATAAGTGAAAACATAGTCACCATAACCAAGTCCCAAGCTGACATGATACTCTGCTTCACCACCTTCACCAACCACCATAACCCAGTCCCAAGCTGACATGATACTCTGCTTCACCACCTTCACCAACTACCATAACCCAGTCCCAAGCTGACATGATACTCTGCTTCACCACCTTCACCAACTACCATAACCCAGTCCCAAGCTGACATGATACTCTGCTTCACCACCTTCACCAACCACCATAACCCAGTCCCAAGCTGACATGATACTCTGCTTCACCACCTTCAGCACATCAACTGCACAGAACATCAGCTTGCAGTTCCTGAGAGAACAAACGAACGAACATACTTTATTTTCAAAAGGTAAAGAATTGGGCACACAGGCCCGCCTAACATTCTGCCCTTCATGAGAATGAAGAACAAGAAAAAAATCAAAATAACTACACTGCTCCATGCATACAAGCTGCAGCATGGCATATAAAACAATAAAATTATACAGAATATAACATGAGAAACAATTTTATATTTGAAATGAAAATATGAGATACAACACTGTATATGTCATGAAACAGTACGAATGACCATATGAAATTACAGCATACCATGGAGAATAAAAGAAAGTATATCATGGGGGGGGAAAAACATCCATTCATTCATTCATTTGCACGTCCCTTGTGGAACTTTGCCTCCCTAACAGCACTCCTGTAGGCCTCTCGGTTCTGAGCAAGATCCCCTGCTGCTGATGTATACATTTGCAGATCATCAACGATGTCTTGTAGCCATCTTTGCCTTGGTCTTCCTCTCTTTCTTTTTCCATTATGTACCCTTCCAAGACAGTCTTCTCTAGATTATCATGATGTTTAATATGTCCAAAATATTTAAGTTTTCTCTCTTTAATTCTCTTTACTAGCCAGCCTTCTTCAATATTAAGTTCTTGTAATATGGATATATTTGTTCTTTTTTGTGTCCATGATATCTGAAGAACTCTTCTGTAGCATTTAAAACTTCATATGAACACATGAAACAATTATAATCTTGACCAAAATCTTGGTTGTCTATCTAGACTGCACTGGTCCAGTGTCCCCGACTTCATTCTCATTGCTAATGTTAAAATAAGATTTCATGAATTTTGACAGTTTGTCATTTAAATTTCACAGAAATAGACATACCAAGGGGTACAACTGCCGCCTCACTCAGCTGTTTCAAAGGTGTGTTTGTGTCGATAAAATCTTCAGCAACCTACAAGAGACACATTTATAAATATACTGTATATTATCATCTTTCTCCACAACCTATATGCCAAGTGCTTTAAATTATTAGTTCCCTGTCTGTGCTATACTTTATGATCTTTCTTTAAAACCTACATGTCAAGTAAAAAAAAGGTAAAGGTAAAATTCCCTTTCTATGCCATTAAGGCTTATTGGAGATATGGTGTAAGGCCCATATTTCCAAGACCTTCAGTACATGAAAGTGTGATGTGGTCAGTATCACGCCCAGCTGCTATGTCAACAATGTTCCCTCTAAGGGTTTGCGATCTGTGTTTTAAGCAAAATGTTCAGCTCATGTGCAAAAAAAAATATTGTGTGTACAAAATGTGCGTAGGAATATATATATATATAGGCACACACCGTAAAGGCCTGTACATTTAATAACAAGACAAACCTGCCATACTCTTCATTTACTGGTATTTAGTTACTGTAATTGCAATGATGATTTCTTTGTTTACTTATTCAGTGACAGTAGTTATTTATTTACATAGTTGTTTATTCTAACATATTCGACTTACTATGAGTTCATTGAAACATAATACCACGGTGAATTTACTATCCACAGCAGCAGTAAATCTGCCGCTATTTAAAAAAAACACAGGATAGCTCCAATGTTGGTGGTCATGACATCTAGTGTTAGTTACCAAGATCAATTTGCATATCTGAGCAGCTCAATGGCTATTCTCCTTTTCAACAACACAGTGGAAATTCATTTGCCTGTTTATTTTAATTACCCTCTATTCTCTGTGTGCCCACTTGCCTTGTCATGATTCTGCTATAGTACTACTGAAACCATGTGATACAAGATCAGCTGAAACATCCAATCTGAAAGTCATTTCTCAACAAGAAAGAAATTGTAAAGGAAAAAACATGTACCATCATAGTACTTTTCTTGATCGCAATTATAGCACGGAGTAACATCTGGAAACTGGAAAATAAAAGTAACAGTTTCATTTTTCTTTTTGCACAACTCCAAAAATTTTGTGCGCTGTATGATTTTTTCCTATGTGCTGCCACACAGCTTAGAGGGAACAGTGTATGTCAAGTGTTTTATATTATTAGTTCCCCATCTACATTACAGTTTACAATCTTTGCCACAGCCTACATGCTAAAATTTCTTGCATCATGATTCTACTTTCAAATGAATCTTGTGATATATTTTGTAAAGTTTCTCAGAAAACTTGCGTACTGAACATCCCTAATTAGTTTCACTCTTCTTTAGGAGGACAGTATGACACTCAGACCCAACAATACAAATGCTAAGATATGGTTTTCTTCAATCAAATGCAACATTAAATGACTTACATCTAACACCACTCGCGTGCCATTAAACATCACACAGGGCTCGAAAGGTAGTTCGCCAATATTTCCTGTTTTCAGTGAGCTTTTCAACCTCATCAAGGGATTTTATGCCTACTAATTTGGGCACTCTTAACAACGTCCTCTTTCACGTGGTCGACTTCTTTTTCTTCAGCCTGTTAGGTTCCACTAGATTGTTTTGGGATTCTCTGTTTCTTCTCATCACATGACCAACATATGTCCATCTTCTTTATTGATCACCCATGAGACAAGCTGCTGTTCACTCATCTGCCTTATCTCTGCGTTGTTATTGAATTCGCTTTACTTTACATCAAGTATTTTCCTTAGGCATTTTTTTTCAAAAGAGTCTTTGTTGTCTCTTCATTTTTTTCCAGCTTTCACATGCATAATTGAGGGTGGATATTAAACACCACAGAAGCTTAAACTATTATATGTGCCTTTTATTAACCCTGCTTTATTTTCAATCTTGACCTGATTAATTTCAGCCTAATTTTTTTTTTATTTTGTTTATCCTGTTTATCTTTGCTTTCAAGATTTTCTCAAGTGTTACTTTCCCACCTTTTACTGTTTTCCAACTTTATCCTTATTTTTTTCCTCTTTATTCTTATTCTTTTCCAATTTATTCTTACCGTTTTCTAATTTTATCTTTATTTTGCTTTATCACTCTTTTGCGTTTTCCACCTTATCCTTATTTTACTTTTCTACATTTCTCCCCTTTGTTTTCCACATTAATCTTCCTTGAAGTTAAAACTATCTTTATTCTGCTGTTTTACTTTTATCTCTTCTTCTTCTTCGTTTGCTTCTACCATCAAGATCACCCCATGATCCTACTGAATTTACTCCTGTGGTCCTCAAGATAGTCTCATTTAGGATGAAGGCTCAGTGCATCATGGGGCTTGGGTCTATAATTTCAGTGGGTCATAAATGCGGACTTGCGTGACACTGTGGTTTTCGTTGCACCAGTTCAGCCTCAAGTTTGACTTTCTCACTAGAAAACCTTGACGTGGTTAGGATATGAATATATCCCCGCTGGGTGAGAGGAGGTTGTCTATCTAGACTGCACTAGTCCAGTGTCCCCGACTTCAGCGTTCTGTGGTCGTGGCCACCATCCTTCCTGGCTGTGACCAGGACGGAACCCTTGCCGAGGATGAATCCTCACCACTAGCAAGTCTCACCAATGGGATAAGCCAGTTTAGGCATATTATCCCAGTTCTGGAGCACACAGGATGTGGCCAGCTTCTAGAGCAGAGGTGCCATGATAGGATAGCCCTCACCACGAGATTACTGGCTATACCTATTTAACTTCATTTAAGCCTTTCCATCACCTTTTCCACGGCAGCGCCGCGCAGCAACCCTAATCGCATTTTTCTTCACTGGCTGGGAGGAACCTCCAGTTCTGAAAACCAACAAAATAGAACCGAGGGCCTATTCCATTATTCCATGCACCATTATTCAGGCAGCTGGGGCCTGCTTTGAACACTCTAATTTTTTTAAAGTAAACAGGGCTGGCCACCCAGGATGCTCAGCGAAGAGATAGCCGGCAGATGGTAGGGCAGTGAACCGGCACAAGCCGAACTGCCCACCTGTGCCTGAGATCCAACTACAAACTTTTTAACTGCAACAACTTTAATATATGCTATTGGAGCTGGAACTACCGCGGCTGCTGGCACCAGACTTGCTCTCCAATAGATCCTCATTAAAGGGTTTAAAGTTTACTCACTCCAATTATGGGGCCTCAAAAGAGTCCCATATTGTTATTTTTTGTCACTACCTTCCCGTGCCAGGAGTGGGTAAGTTGCGCACCTGCCGCCTTCCTTGGATGTGGTAGTTGTTTCTCATGCTCTCTCTCTGGAATTGAATCCTGATTCCCCATTACCCATTAAAAAAATGGTAGGCATGACATGTACCATCGACATTTGATAGGGCAGACATTTGAAAGATGTGTCGTTGGCACAAAAGGCCATGTGATCAGCACAAAGTTATCCAGAGTCACCAGCTGGGACACTGCGCCCTGTAAAGGGCAATGATGACTGGTTTTGAACTAATAAAAGCACTCTTTCCGCGAGAGTCGGAGTTTGGTAAGCATGTATTAGCTCTAGAATTGCCACAGTTATCCAAGCAGGATTGTGCCATCTAAGGAACCTCAATTGATTTAATGAGCCAATCACGGTTTTACCCTGAGACAGTGTGAACTTAGACATGCATGGCTTAATCTTTGAGACAAGCATATGACTACTGGCAGGATCAACCAGATAGCTTTCTTCACCAAACCTTTGATATCTGCCAACTGACTGATGCAGGGCAAGGGAGACAGCAAGAGTGGATCCCTTTCAACCCCAGTGGCATTTCATTTCCTATAACCACCGGCGGCGGCGGCGTCCGGCTCTCTCTGCTCTAACGAATGAGAAGAAAGCACAACTCTGACAACCAACGCATATTACATACTGTAGACCCGATACTCTTTGCGAGAGATGGGCCAATTTCGAGACCATCAGTCGACAACACCGTAATACACCACTGACATGTTAGCACGGACCTGACTAGCCGTTTACAGGCTTCGTTCGATGGGCAAACCACTCGCTTCTACATCGAACCACCTTAACTCTCGCTGTCCAGGAAGGGAACGAAGACCTTTCTCCCCACGTACGGAACTCGAGAGCGATTTTTCGCCATATGAACAGTCAGCCTGCACACTTTATCATTAGTGTTTAAAACTTTAGTCTTATTTTACTATTCAAGTTCTCTTCCACTTTATCCATACTTTTTTCCCAACTTTTATCCATATATTGCTTACCAGCTTTTTTCAGCTTTTTCCAATTTATTCCTAGTATTTTAAAACTGTATCACTATTTTCTTTACAGAAAAAAGGAATACATCACAAGTGAAACAAAAAGAGCACTACTGTCCTCCCAACTCTATGGTATCAACGTCAAACATGAACACCAACAGCCAAACACAAAAGAAAAACCATCACAACAGAACTGAGATATTTAAGAATACTAAATGTGACACAGTACTGATAGCTGAGAACCAACAAGACCTGCAAAATCTCTTGGATAAAGTGGCCAAAGAAAGTGAACAGAAAGGCCTTACTTTGAACATCAAAAAGACAGAGACTATAGTTATATCTAAGAAACAGAATCCACCAGCATGCAGTATTAAATTAAACGGAACCATTCTAAAGCAGGTGCAGAAATTCAAATACCTTGGAGCAGTAATAACTTCAGATGGGAAATGCAGAACAGAAATTAGGAACAGAATAGGCCAAGCAAAGACTGCATTTCAGAGAATGAGAAACATATTAGCTAACACATCTTTATCAATGAATGTTAGAAAACGAGTCCTAAAATGCTATATTGAACCTCTCTTGTTATATGGAAGTGAATCATGGACAATAGGCAAGTCTGCACAAAAATCATTGGAAGCAGAAGAAATGTGGTTTATTAGAAGAATGTTGCGAATTCCCTGGACAGCAAAAATAACTAATGAAGAATGTATGAGAAGAGCTGGAGAGACAAAAAACCTTGTCAAAAAGATAAGAGAGAGACAATGTACTTTCATAGGACATGCAATGAGAAGAGGGGGCATTGAAAATATTATAACAACAGGAAAAATAGAAGGAAGAAGATCAAGAGGAAGACCAAGAGAAATGATACTGGACAGTCTGACGGGATGGTGTGAGAGGAGATCACCAACTGAACTGATGGCCTGCATGAAGGATAGGGTACTCTGGAGAAGCATAATAGCCAACGCCAGTCGGCACGGAACCTGATGATGATGAAATGTGACAAGAAGAGACCAAATAAGAAACGACACCTTCAGGGCAAAGTTGGAGTAACACCAGTATTACACTATATCCAGAAACAGCAAGTCAAATGGTTTGGCTTACACGGTTATTGCCAGACAGTATATCACGGAAAACATTCACACTAAGATTTGTAGGTAACAGAGGAAGAGGCCACCCATGCAAATGATGGAGAGAGGAAATTACTGAAACCTTAAATATCCCATTATATAAGGGAAACTGCCAAGCCCTATTAAGATGACTATTTGTCCTCTCAACACTGAGGAAGGAGATAGGACAAGACATCATTATTTTGCTTCTTGAATGTCTTTCTATGCTTTTTCCATTTTATTGTTATTTTATTTTTCAACTTTATCCTTTAACCCTTTCAGTCTTATCTTTTTTCCTCATTCTCTCACTGTTTCTTATTTACTCCTACCACTGCCATTGCATGTATAGCACCACTATATACTTTCAAATAAACATGACTGACCTGGTTAACCAGAGCATCTTGAATCTTCACTTTGAGAGCAGCTAGCTTGTCATCCAGGTTACGAGCAATAGCCTTGGCTTGGGGTCCATTGCCCTGTAACATGAGGTGAAAGCATTATCACCGTTCCTAGCAAGAACCTATTAGCTCCTGCAGCCCCATTACCCAGCATGCATCATAGTGTTTCAAACTCTTATGACTGCTTCTTGTAGATACCTGGGCTTCTCATTTGCATTACTTTAGGTTAGCTTTTATAGTGTTCTCGTCAATTTAATGGTAATAATCAGTATTTTACTCATTTGTGTTAAGGAAACCTGATCTTTACTTGAAGAGTTTTTTTTTATCCATACATTATAGACTTGACCATATTTATTCACTTGTGGAGCTGACCTCCAAAAACTTTGAGGGTCTAGAAAGCACTAAATACACGTGCAATTTTTTAATTTAAAAAAAAATATATATAATTTGTCTCGGAACATTAGAAAGATTTTATGAATAACCCTCACCAATCAACAGTTTGATAAAATTCACACATGCCCATTTTCTTCTGAAAATTCACCATCTAATTAACTAATTACATCATTTCATTCAAAAGATTAAGTATTTTCTTATATATTCAATAATAAATTTTGATAAGAAGAATGAGACTGTTAGAGAAGTGATCCAATATACTCATTAATAAATGTTGATAAGAAGAATGAGATTGTTAGGAGTGATCCAATATACTCATTAATAAATGTTGATAAGAAGAATGAGATTGTTAGAGGAGTGATCCAATATACTCATTAATAAATGTTGATAAGAAGAATGAGATTGTTAGAGGAGTGATCCAATATACTCATTAATAAATGTTGATAAGAAGAATGAGATTGTTAGAGGTGTGATCCAAGATACTCATTAATAAATGCTGATAATAAGAATGAGACTGTTAGAGAAGTGATCCAAGATACTCATTAATAAATGTTGATAAGAAGAATGAGATTGTTAGAGGAGTGATCCAATATACTCACTAATAAATGTTGATAAGAAGAATGAGATTGTTAGGGGAGTGATCCAAGATAAAAATAAACTTCAATGTTAATTCAATTTTTATTTTATTATGATGATCAGGTTATTTAATGGCTTTTGGCTATAGTTTTCTAATTGGAGAATTGCTCAAAGCTATAGTTCACTAATAGTGGAATTGCTCACAGTTATATCTTTCTAATGGGGGTATTGTTCACAGCTGTTGTTCACTAATGGTGGAATTACTCACAGCTATAGTTTACTACTGGTGGAATTTCTCAATATAGTTCACTAGTAGTAGAATTGCTCACAGCTATATCCACTAATGGTGGAAATGCTCACAACTATGATTCACTAATGGCAGAACTGCTCACAGCTATATTCATTAATGGTGAAATTGTTCAAAGATTTAGTTTACTAATGGTGAAATTGCTGACAGCTATATTCACTAATGGTGAAACTGTTCACAGCTATAGTTCACTACTGGTTGAGTTGCTCACTGCTATGGTTCACTAGCTGTGGAACTGTTAAGAGCTGTAATCCACTAGCTGTGGCACTGCTCACAGGTATAGATCACTGGCAGTGGAATTGCTCACAGCTGTAATCCACTAATGGTGGCAGAATTTTTTTTAACTGCTTTAAAAAGCGTATCACTCAAAGGAAATGTTTCTTCCACATCTCTCATGCTCTTCTGTTTTCTTCACTTCACAAGCAGGAGAAAATTACCCAACAGAAGCCTGCTTCTGCTGAAAGCGTCTAGCTTTTTTTTTTTTTTCTAAAAAAAAATAATCCAGGAAAACTGATCAATAATAAATGTAACGTGAAAACATTTTTGGCACCTGGCCTCTCTTGCACAGGTCTGACAGCTGATTGGTTAGAATCTCCACTTCATCACACAGCCTAAGCAACTCCTGCCTCTGTGGACCAGTACAACAATTGGCAACTTTGCGTCCTTCACTGACCACCATACGTGTAGCTGCCTCACCTGTTGGTATGCAACAAGAAACAAATAATGTGAATATACCATTTATGGTACTATTCCATCACTAAGAATATGTACTGTATTTTATTTACAAACCATAACCTATCCAAAAAAGTAGGGAAAATAAATGAAACCTGAAAACAAAACACGTCATATGATTATTACTATAGAAAATCCTATGACATTTTTGTATATATACTCACTACATCTCTGTGTAAGCTTATGCATGGGAAGTGAAGTGACACAGACTACATGCACCCCCACTTGTACATCAACCTACCATCTTGATCTTACTCTGCAAAGGACTGGAAGCTGTAGACCAATAAATGAAGAGCTTAAACACT
Source organism: Achatina immaculata (assembly GCA_009760885.1). Taxonomy (NCBI): domain Eukaryota; kingdom Metazoa; phylum Mollusca; class Gastropoda; order Stylommatophora; family Achatinidae; genus Lissachatina; species Lissachatina immaculata. Next base: position 9,033,835 of record CM019708.1, read on the forward strand.
TATAGTATGGGACAGAAGTGTGAATCTCAAACCTTCACTGAAGTGTGAAGAACATGTTTTCAAAGTGGTACTATGCACTCACCCAGCCCCTTGTCATCAAAACCAGGGTTGGCCAGCCACTGACGAGCCTGCTCAACTTTGCCATCCACAGTGGGTGCTGGTTTGCGAATTCCGCTGCGCTCAGTGTTTATGATGCCCTGCGCTGTCTGCTGCTGCAGCTCCTTCAGCTTCTCTTGAATACCACGAGCCAGCGACACGGCCTGAGGGCTGCTTCCCTGATGACCACATACAAAATATGAAAGTCACATTTTATACAGAAAAAAAAAAAAATGAAATGACTGAATTTATAAACATGTGAACATCATGTGAATAAAATGAAAGTTACACAAGTTTGGAGATAATGATGATGGTGGTGGTGGTGGTGGTGGTGGATATCCTTGTGGTTGTATCTTATCAGATCTTGACAATAGATGCCATATTAAAGAATACTATCTTTCATAAGTGCTTTTCATACCCTAAGGAAAGCTTTTATGCATGCTTGTTCTTTGTTTTGTTCTTTTTCTGTAATTAAATATACAAATATACATAAGACTGCAGTAAAGCTTTAGCATATATATATATATATTCATTCATTCATTCATTCATTTAAATGTCACTTGCAGAACTTTGCCTCCCAAACAGCACTCCTGTAGGCCTCTCAGTTGTGAGCAAGATGGCCTGCTGCTGATGCATCCAAATGCAGATCATCAACGGTGTCTTGCAGCCATCTTCACCTTGGTCTTCCTCTCTTTCTTTTTCCCATTATGTACCCTTCCAAGACAGTCTTCTCTAGATTATCATGACGTTTAATGTGTCTAAAATATTTAAGTTTTCTCTCTTTAATCCTCTTTACTAGCTAGCCTTCTTAAATATTAAGTTCTTGTAGTATGGATATATTTGTTCTTTTTTGTGTCCATGATATTTGAAGAACTCTTCTGTAGCATTTACATTCAAAGGCATTTATGTGTTTCTCAGCTGTTTTGTTAAGTGTCCAGGTCTCACAGGCATATGTTGCGATGAGAAAGATGCATGCCCTTAAAAATCTTATTTTTGTTGTTCTGTCTGCTCCTCTCCACAAATTCTTTAGTTGTTTTACTTTCTGAAGAGCGATAGGTGTCCTCCTTTTAATTTCCCTCATTGTATCTCCATTACTAGTTAGTAGTGATCCAAGATATTCAAAACTCTCCACTTCCTCCAGTTTTTCCTCATTGATACATATTTCAGCTGCCTTGTTTGTTTTGTCAGTTTTCATCAATTTAGTTTTCTTTGCATTAAGAGTTTTGCTCTTCTCTGTTCTTAAGGACTGACATAATTAGTTTTTCCATTCCTTTCTGTGTTGTGGACAGTAGTACTGTGTCATCAGCGTATCTAATCTCTGGTATTTCATAACCTCCATATATATATTATAATATATATATATATATATATATATATACTCAAAGCTCAAAGCTATACAGAGCTTTGTATCTGTTATTCTACATACCACATTTATATCAGTTTAATCTTCAGCAAAGCATCTTTATTTCAATTTGGTCTTCTACAAAACATCTTTATATGCTGATCTGATGTTTTTCAGTCTTCAGATCAGTTTGATCTTTTACTATACATCTTTATATATTGATCTGGTATTGTACGTAACATTTCTGTACACACTGAACTTCTGTTTGAACATAACATCTTAATACTGAGATTATTTTGTTTTCTTTCTTTCCTATTTTTCTTTGCTATCTTTTTTCCCTCATTTCACTTTAAAACTATTGCCCCAACTATTACCAAAGTCATCTGGTCATATCTTGTGCATGCAAGACTTACCTTCCCTTGTTGCCTCAGCTCAGAAAGGGCATTAACCATGCTCTCAACATCACTGGCGCTGCGTAAGATAGCATCCCTGTCTGCAGGGTTGGTACATCTCTCTGCAATTTTCCTGGAGTCCTCAATTGTCTGGCGGATTGCTTTATCCCCTGAAAATAAATACAACTTTGTCAGAGTCATTTGGCTCTTGCACCACAACCATTTTATATGAATGAAAAGTTCAGATCCTTGAGCAGAATCCTTCTTACATGGCTATGAGATAAAACAAACAGTATGAGCATGTTTTACGGTTGAACAGTGAGGGCTCCTTATCATTGCTTGCCTCACTGTCTCAATGTCTGGTTGGGTTCTCATGATGTACATGGGATCTCCTGCCCCACTGTCTCAATGCTGGTGGGGCTCTCACTGTGTGCATGGGACCTGGTAGTTTCTTTTTCACTGGCGATGAAGTTGATCAAAAGTTCCTCATCCACAACTTTATCATGTTTCAGCTAGGAATGATATGGAATGTCAAAATGATGATTAAACAATCGCCGAGTAACCACAGGTGAATCACCATTTTTAAATGAATGTTTCTGCCACAAAGGCACAGTGTACACCAATCCACTACCTCATTGTCTACTCAACGGCATCCATTATGTGAGTATGCAACGAGTTCACTTCGTGCCTAAATGTCAGTGTTGCTAACCTACTGCACTTTAAAGATTATCATATTTCTGTGGCCCACCCTGTATTTACATCACCAGCCCTGCCTGTATTGTCATATGTGTGCTGCAGAGAGAGATATGTGAGGTTCAAGAGAGATAATGCAGATCTGAATTAATGCAAAAAAAAAAAAACATAAGAGGTGTTCATGTGCAACATTACTGTTCTGAACACTTAACATAATGTCCAGTTTTGCCAGGAACAGAACTTTTTTTTTCCTTCATTCTTGAATTAGTTGTATACAGCTGAACTGTGAAGCTTTGACTTGTATCGTCTGCCATGTGTTTTGTCTGGGGTTGTATTATCTTTATTTCTAGCAAAGATCTTTTGGTCAGGTGTTTACCTATCTAAGTACCGCTTGTTGCCACTGTTTCTGCATGTGGCTCATTTGCTACTCAAATAATGCTCCCTTTTATTGTCAGAATGATGGTAGCTGTATATGTTACTGTAATCTGTCTTTTCACTGTCTTTTTCCCATGGGTTTGCCATCTTTGCTCAAAGCTATATCCTTGTATTTCTTAATTTTATAAATCTTTCCGTGGCGCTTAATGCATGAAGGGCTACCATCAACATTTGTTGTCCACATCTCAGGGTCCGTATTCCTAATAGGTTTTATTATCATGTAAAAACAAACTAAATAAATGATTACTGGATGCTTGATGAAGTGGTAAATACATCTTACATCCTTCCCGTACTGTTAAATGTCACATGGGGCTCGCATGGTGGTAAACCAAGTTTTCCTGTTTTCGGCGGGATTTTCAACCTCATCGTGGGATTTTATGCCTAATAATTTGGCCTCTCTTAACAATGTGTATATATACCTCTCTCTCTTTCTCTCTCTCTGTGCGCATGTGTGTGCGTACATGCATGTTTTTTTTTTTATGTTTTACTTCTATTTCACTTTACTTTTTTTTTAACTTTCAAAACTCCCAAGCACAGGCTACAACAAATGACTTTTAGTAATGCTGATCTTGTATCTTAAACCCATTGAACTGGACTCTGATTTAAGAGAAATGAGACAACTTGTGACTTGACTAGATGCTGCTTTCAGAGACCCAAGAATTAACTTGAGACTTACCATAAAGAACTTGAATGTATCTCTCAGAATTTATGTTAAAACTGTTTTTGTTGAAGGTAAGTAAATATAGTGAAACTCAAGAAGGAAGGAAGAATGAAAGGATGGAAAGGAAGGGTGGAAAGGAGGTAAGAAAGGAGAATGGAAAGTTAATAAAGATAATTTTTATGCATATTAAACATAATGTTGTTGCTACATCTCCCTGTGGGCTTAAGCAGAACGTCTTTGGCAAACAAATCCATGAAGACGGTGTAACACAACGGCTGTCTCAAACTGAGAATGGATTAACTAGGGTAGCTCAAAGAATCAGAGTGGCACCGTGGCCAATTCCACCTAGTTGGGACCACAGCAACCCTTCCCCTGTTACCAGGAGCACTAAAGAAGAGAGATGGGACATGCATGGGTCTTGACCCACTCTGGACTGCTGGCAATGATAACTGTGCCACACTTGGCACAATCGCAGTCCCTCCATAACTAAGCATGACAGTGACAGTAAACAAATGACTGAGTGATGGTGATGATAATGATAGCAAAATGGTCCCTCACCAAGACTTCCAACCAAAGCAGCAGGGTCTGTGAGCCAGTCATGAGCTGCCTTCATTCTGCTCTCAATAGCATTCTGTAACAGAAAATATGCAATTAGTTCATCACTGATGATCATAACTGTTTGGGTCTAGAGCTCCCTTGTCTTAAAAGAGATTCATGCTAAACCTCATTTATTGTTCTGGGTCAATGTGAAAAATATGAAGGATTATGAATAATTTAAAAATAATGCTCCACTAGGTGCAAGCATGCATTCATGCATGCACACACACACACACACACACATATACATATATACAGGGTGTTTGGAAAGTCCCATGGCAGTAGTATAGTGCTGATTCAGGTGTTGGAGATGTTGGAGTGTTTGCGTTATCTGGGTTAAGCTGGGAGTTACCATGTAGTCTCTCTAATAAAGCCAACTTTGCAACTGAGATCAATGGTTAAGGTGACATATCAATATTTTTTTTTAATTTTTGATCAATTTATATTTCTTATACTTTCTTTTCCTTTTTTCCCCCCTCCTAACACTCCATAACAAACAGGAATTCAAACACAGAATTTCAGCTACCTGAGATTTTTTCATGACAGTGAGGTCATCAGCGTCCCATTCTTCTTCATCATAAGTGGTCAACTGCAGGACACGGATTATCTCATGAATCTCATCAGACATCTTTCTCACTGTATAGTCACGACTGTTCTGAGCTTCCTTCAGTCCCTGACCTGAGGACACAGGCATAAATGGGTTAATAATACCATACAGCAGCTGCTGGAAAGGCTAATTCATGGAACTGTATCTGATGATGTAACCACATTTAATATAAAAAGGGCATTTAATATAAAAAGGGTGTTTAATATATAACAGGCATTTAATATATAAAGGGCATAAAATATAAAAAGGGCACATAATATAAAAAGGGCACATAATATAAAAAGGGCATAAACAATGAAACAAAAATATTACACAATCACAATGGGTGTCTAAGTGGTGAAGTGGCTAGTTCACCAGTCTTTCGTAGTGAAGGCTGATGATTCAAATTCAGCTGAAGGCACTGCAGTCATCCCTAGCTGTAGAAAAGGGTATCTGAATTCTTCTGGAGCTGGGGAAGGTAAGGTGGCTACGAGTGATGCTGACCACATCACCCTCTACCGTTCTGACAGGTCAGGGAAAATATGGTTAAAAACACTGTATCCATTAGAAGTATCCATGTCAAAAAAAGGGCTACCTATACTTTTTTACATTACAGCCACTACTTTTATTTTTCACCTGAAAACCACTACCTTTACTTTTCACCTTACAACCACTACCTTTACTTTTCACCTTACAACCACTACCTTTACTTTTCACCTTACAACCACTAATGTCTTATAAATATATATATATATGTCTGAAATATACAATTATATAAAAAGCCACAACCAGATAAGATTATGTGGTTTAAACCTACAATATGCTTACTGAACCAGACAACAGTGATAAACAGTCCCAACAAGACAACTAACAGAAACATAATGAACCAGACAACTAACACACAACAGTCTGAACCAGACAACTAACACACAACAATCTGAATCAGAAAACTAGCACAGAACAATCTGAACCAGACAACTAACACAGAACAGTCCGAACCAGACAACTAACACACAACAATCTGAACCAGTAAACTAACACACAACAATCTGAACCAGACAACTAACACAAAACAGTCTGAACCAGAAAACTAACACAGAACAGTCTGAACCAGACAACTAACACACAACAATCTGAACCAGAAAACTAACACAGAACAGTCTGAACCAGAAAACTAACACAAAACAGTCTGAACCAGAAAACTAACACAGAACAGTCTGAACAAGACGACTAACACACAACAATCTGAACCAGAAAACTAACACACAACAATCTGAATCAGAAAACTAACACAGAACAGTCTGAACAAGACAACTAACACACAACAATCTGAACCAGAAAACTAACACAGAACAATCTGAATCAGAAAACTAACACAGAACAGTCTGAACCAGACAACTAGCACAAAACAGTCCAAACCAGACAACTAACATAAACAGTCTGAACCACACAAAGAACATTAAAAAGTCTGTATTAGAAAACAATAAATAATTTTCTAAACCAGACAATAGACATAAATGCCTAAAATCAGACAATGAAACAGTTTAAACATTCTCAAAATGTAAGCAACTGGACCAGACAAAATAAACATGAAACAGTGGACCAGATAAAACAAATATGAAAGAGTGGACCAGATAAAACAAACATGAAACAGTGGACCAGACAAAATAAACATGAAACAGTGGACCAGACAAAACAAACATGAAACAGTGGACCAAACAAAACAAACATGAAACAGTGGACCAAACAAAACAAACATGAAACAGTGGACCAGACAAAACAAACATGAAACAGTGGACCAGACAAAACAAACATGAAACAATGGACCAGACAAAACAAACATGAAACAGTGGACCAAACAAAACAAACATGAAACAGTGGACCAGACAAAACAAACATGAAACAGTGGACCAGACAAAACAAACATGAAACAGTGGACCAAACAAAACAAACATGAAACAGTGGACCAAACAAAACAAACATGAAACAGTGGACCAAACAAAACAAACATGAAACAGTCTGAAATGAAATATAAATCATAAAAAAACTTGTAATCAAACACAAAGTATTACCTGACTGAGTGGCTGTGATAAAAATCTTTATGCCACTGATAAGCACCGGGGTCAAAACCTTGACCTGTTCCAGAGATCTGACCAGCATATCCCTGTGTACCTGGTGTGTCAGCTCTTTCTCCCTATTGTCCACCTCTTTGGTCATCTTGGTCAGTACTGGACTCAGATTCTGTAAACAGTGACTAGTGAGAGCAGCTGAACATGAGACATCCCATAACTCTATTTTCAAAGTTAAATCTGGCATCAAAGGTGATGCAGCTTTCAAGGAAATTGAATTTACTTGCTTCTTTCAATTGTGCTGTTTTGAGTTTCAAATTTCTTATCTTGATACTTATGTCCATGATGCTGCTTCTGATGACTGTAATCTTTGTATTCACCATTTCAAAGATGCTGAATCACATGTGAATTCTACCACTTAAGTCTTCTTTTCTTCACACTTGTGGTGATAATATTTTGGCTTAAGTCACCTTTTGTTCACACTTGCTAGATTCTGTGATGATAATATTTTGGCTACTCTTCTTCAGCGTCATCGATCCACATCCTTGGACAGTGAATAAGTTATCAAGGCCAAGTATACTTTCTGGTGTCTTTTTTTAGGGGCAGGAACAAATTATCTCCACTTATAATTACTGTATCAATCTGTCTCCAGCCTTTGTATGCTGCCTCACCTGTATCCCACATGTCCATCCAAGATTCTGCAATTCTTCACCAGAATGCTTTGATCAATCTGTTTTTCTGTCCAATATCTCTTGCATGGCAGTCTTGGCAATGGTATGGAGTCTTTTCTCTGACATGATCAATATATTTTAAGCCCTTTTTTTATAAAATTATGCGCATATCTTCTTACCTGCTCTAAGCCAGTAAGTCTCTGCTGTTTTTATGGTCTGAAAATGTTTAAATTTCCTCTTAGGCATATGTTTCAGGAAGAAGGATAACTTGGCCATCTCAGCTGCTTTCCAACATTCTAACCCATACAGAAAGATGGATATCACACAACTCTGTCAGAACTTTATCTTGGCTGCAGCAAAGTGTTGGCTAATGCTAAACCTGTAACTCTTTGTCTCAAGGATGAGGTATAGAATTTTCTCCAGGCACTGGCAACAGTCTCACTACTCCCACCTCAAAGTTAAACCATCAAGCCTGGTCCAGATAATTCTGCACATACTGAATGCATTAACACAGACAGTACACCATAAAAGACTCTCACACTAAGATCTGTAAGTAACAAAGGAAGAGGCTCCCCACGCAAGAGATGGAGGGAGGACATTACAGAAACCTTATAAGAAGCAAACTGCCGAACCCTAATCAAGACATCTATTTCCCCTCTACATTGAAAGGTATTTGAGGAAGGAGACAAGACAAGACAAGGCAAGAATATATTAACAGGTCAAGAACCAATATGCCAGGTTCCCACTGGGTCTGTTGTAATGATGTAAGTAAATTATCTGACTCTGTCAGGCAAGGGCTTGTAGACAGCATAGTACTCAAGGTGGTATAAATGTCAATGATAAGAGGCTAAGCTGCTTACTACCACTGTCTGAGCTTGCAGGAGACATCACAAAGATAGATGGGTACAAGATAATTACTCTGCAAGAAGCCACTGGCAAGTTAATCCAGAAGGATGTGCTGTGAAGGTGAGTGAACCACCTGTGGATCTGCCCACCAGAGTGTAGTGGTGATGATTTTAACTATCACTGGGTGCTTTGCTCCACCACTCTGCACCAACTACCCACACACACACAAAATCATAAACTTTAGCAGAAAAATGAACTTGACAAATGTAACTTGACAAAAGTAACTTGACAAATGTACCTTGGCAAATGTAACTTCACAAATGTAAGTTGACAAATGTACCTTGACAAATGTAACTTGACAAGTGTATCCTGACAAATGTAACTTGACAAATGTACCTTGACAAATGTAACCAAATCATCCATCCTGTCAACAACTTCTGTAATGGCCAGGTACTCCAGAACACTCTTGCACACACGAATTATTTTACGTACTTCTGATTCATCGAAAGCCAGGAGTAGGGAAGATGTGCCTTGAAGGATACCTAAGTCAAATTTGTAAATAAAGTAGCAGATTAATATATTGTTATGTATTAGTCACTCAGCTGTGGAGACTGGTATTTGGCTCCTTATAGAACCTGGGAAGGAAAAGCAGCAATATATAATCACATCATCCTCTAGCTTGCTGACAAGATAAAGAAAACACTGGCACTAACACCATGTCCATAAGGTGCATTATGCTTTGATAGGGCTACCTTTACTATCTATGAGGGTCATATAAAAAGTTGTGAGCAAAATTTTTTTTTTAATATCAGAATTTATAGATAGAAAATATAAATGTATCAACTTAATCTGCATCATTTGTACTTCATGTAGAGGTCACATAACATCACCATCATGTGTCACGTGACCACGCGGAGCATAAACAAAATGTCTGGTGCTGAAGTTTCATTTTGTCAACGTGTTGTTATTGAGTTCCTCGTTAAAGAGGAAATCCCTGCTGTTTAAATTCACCAAAGACTTCAACTTGCTTATGGAGATGTGCGTATGGGTGCTAGCAGTGTTAGGTGATGAGTGAAACATTTCAAAGATGGAAACACGAACATCCAAGATATGCCTCGCAGCGGTCGCCCTCTAACTGCCTCCACTGAACACAACACAGAAAGGATTGACGACATCATTAAAGAAGACAGGCGTGTCAGTTTCTGAAATTGCTGTAAATCTTGGAATAGGACACAATGCAGTACAGGAAATGACTGAAACCCTAGGCAACAGAAAAGTTTGTGCAAGCTGGGTCCCACAGGAAATAATGTCCAGAAAGCAATGCATCTGTGCATTCTACCGGGAGGGTATTTTCAAATTTGCAGAGCGAAGAGAAATATGTGTGCAGAGAAATGGAGAGTATGTTGAAAAGTGAAGAGAAGGATGCAAGTTAAGGTGATACATTTATATTTTCTCCATCTATAAATTCTGATTTTTAAAATATTTTTGCTCTTGACTTTCGGTATGACCCTCGTACATGGATGAAGCTGTCAAAATTCTAAGCTGAAATAGAAGAGAAGAGAAGAGAAGAGAAGAGAAGAGAGTAGAAGGGAAGGGAGGAAAAAGAAAAGAGCAGAAAAGGGAAGGGAGAAAAAAGAAAAGAGCGGAAAAGGGAAGGGAATGAGTAGAAGGGAAGGGAGGAAAAAAAAGAAAAGAAAAGAGCAGAAAAGGGAAGGGAAGGGAGAAAAAAGAAAAGAGCAGAAAAGGGAAGGGAAGGAGTAAAAGGGAAGGGAGGAAAAAGAAAAGAACAGAAAAGGGAAGGGAAGGGAAGGGAAGGGGAAGGAGTAGAAGGGAAGGGATGAAAAAGAAAAGAGCAGAAAAGGGAAGGGAAGGAAAAAGAGTAGAAGGGAAGGGAGGAAAAAAGAGAACAAATGAAAAGAAAAGAAAAAGAAAAGAGCAGAAAGAAAAGAAAAAGAAAAGAAAAAGAAAACCACAGAAAGAAAAAGAAAAGAGCAGAAAGAAAAAGAAAAGCAGAAAGAAAAAGAAAAGAAAAAGAAAATAGCAGAAAGGAAAAGAAAAGAAAAAGAAAGGAGCAGAAAAAGAAAAAAAGAAAAGAGCAGAAAGGAAAAGAAAAAGAGCAGAAAAGAAAAGAGCAGAAAGGAAAAGAAAAGAAAAGGAAATGAGCAGAAAGGAAAAGAAAAGAAAAATAAAAGAGCAGAAAGGGAAAGAAAAGAGCAGAAAGGGAAAGAAAAGAGCAGAAAGGAAAAGAAAAGAGCATAAAGAAAAGAAATGAAAAAAGAAAAGAGCAGAAAGGAAAAGAAAAGAAAAAGAAAAGAGCAGAAAGGAAGTGAAAAGAAAAAGAAAAGAGCAGAAAGGAAGAGAAAAGAAAAAGAAAAGAGCAGAAAGGAACAGAAAAGACCAGTAAAGAAAAGAAAAAGAAAAGAGCAGTAAAGAAAGGAAAAGAAAAAAGCAGTAAAGAAAGGAAAAGAAAAGAGCAGTAAAGAAAATAAAAAGAAAAGAGCAGTAAAGAAAGGAAAAGAAAAGAGCAGTAAAGAAAAGAAAAAGAAAAGAGCAGTAAAGAAAAGAAAAAGAAAAGAGCAGTAAAGAAAAGAAAAAGAAAAGAACAGTAAAGAAAAGAAAAGAAAAAGAAAAGAGCAATAAAGAAAAGAAAAAGAAAAGAGCAGTAAAGAAAAGAAAAGAGCAGTAAAGAAAGGAAAAGAAAAGAGCATTAAAGAAAAGAAAAAGAAAAGAGCAGTAAAGAAAGGAAAAGAAAAGAGCAGTAAAGAAAGGAAAAGAAAAGAGCAGAAAGGAAAAGAAAATAAAAAGAAAAGCAGTAAAGAAAAGAAAAAGAAAAGAGCAGTAAAGAAAGGAAAAGAAAAGAGCAGAAAGGAAAATAAAATAAAAAGAAAAGAGCAGTAAAGAAAAGAAAAAGAAAAGAGCAGTAAAGAAAGGAAAAGAAAAGAGCTGAAAGGAAAAGAAAAGAAAAAGAAAAGAGCAGTAAAGAAAAGAAAAAGAAAAGAGCAGTAAAGAAAGGAAAAGAAAAGAATAGTAAAGAAAAGAAAAGAAATTTGGCCATTAACAGCATAAGTTCTAGGTGGTTCTATGACATGACAGAGCTACTTTCACTAGCCACATGAATGAAATTGACAATATTCAGCACTCACATAAAAAGAAAAGAATTTAAATATATCTCTTTTTACTCTTCCACAGTAATGGTAATTATTCAAGTTCCATGGATTTATACTTTTTTTTTCCCTCTGTCATTTTTGCTCTAAATATTTCATGGTATGAAACATTCCCCATGATTTTTTTTTAAATGAAATTGTAGTCCTCAGCAACCAATGCTTCAATGATGATCTTTGAATATACACCTAAGTAAGGTAAGGTCCAGATGATCCTTAGTAGTTTCTTCAAATTGCTGTACTGGATCTATACAAATGTCCAAGCTATAGTATCATACTGATCCTTACCCTACCCTACCGGTCTGAGGAGACACAAACTGTTGCACCAGCTATCACACTGGAAATCCCAACAACAATTTTATCAAGCTGTAGTCAAGAGCATCACAATGAACATTCAAGGCAAACCTCTTGATCCTTCAATGAGCTTCTTCCTAGCTGGCCCAGAGTATGGGTCCTTCCTCAGCATGGCAGAAGCGTCCAGTAGAAAGAGTGAGGACTCTTCCACACGCTTCAGGGCAGGTGGCATGTCTTGCTTCAGGATCTGGTCTTCACTGCTGTTGATTGTTTCATAGCCAACCTGTAATGGATGACATTACTGTGTCCAGTCTGCTAACACAGAGACATATGTAGCTTCCTATATAGAAATATTCAAGTTCTAAAGAAAGTTTTTATTAAGAAATAGCCAAGTTTTATAAAGAAATAACCATGTTTTCACAAGAAGCATCCAAGTTCTTACAAGAAATATTAAAATAATATTAGAAAAAGAGAGAGAGAGAGAGAGACAGAGAGAGAGAGAGAGACAGATACTGAGAGAGACAGAGAGAGAGGGAGAGAGACAGAGACGAGAGAGACACAGAGAGAGACAAGGAGAGAGACAGATACAGAGAGAGACAGATACAGAGAGAGGGAGGGAGGGAGACAGAGATGAGAGAGACAGAGAGAGAGACAGAGAGAGTCAGTGAGAGAGACACAGAGAGAGACAGAAAGAGAGAGACAGAGACAGAGAGAGAGAAATTCAAATACTTATAAAGAAATAAGTTCTTACAGAAAAAAACACAATGAATGAAAGAAAAGCACCTATAAACAATAAAACCCTTTTAGATAGGAGTGCACAGCACACAGCAGATAGTAAGTTCCCATTTCTATGAGATGGGAGTAGAATCTAATCTGAATCTGCTCCACAATGACTGTTTTTAAAAAAAGTACCTGACATTTGTGTGAGGGAATTGCCATACAGGCTGGGCATGGTAATGTCAATTTCTACTCCTGTCTGTTGCAATCTTTGTTTCACAATTTTATGGCCAGCAATTACTCTATTTGTGTTTGTTGAGAGTGATGTGTCCAATTCACAGCTTTAAGATCTTGCACTGGTCTTTGCGGGCCTTGGTTTTGAATCTGTAATGCTGGTATACATGGCTCTTACATCTATCTCATAGGCCTAGTGATCCATTCATTATTGTTTGCAATTTATGTCTATAAAATGCATTAGGGTTTTTTGTTCTTGTTTTTTTTAGGTGTTAGCATACTGGCCAGTCTATAGAAGAATATACTCGTATTTAAATATCTGATGAGTAAGAGCTATCTTCTGACCACAACCAAATTATCCACAGCCCTCTTGACCACTTGGACAGCCAGACTAAGATCAGGCATGGCATTTCCATCTTCAGCTTCCTCATGAAGAATAACAAGTTTGGACACCTGTAACAACAGAAGAGACTTGATGAAGGATAAACATATAACAGTTATACAAGTCTGGACACCTGTAACAACAGAAGAGACTTAATGAAGGACAAACATATAAACAGTTATACAAGTCGAGACACCTGTAACAACAGAGGAAACTTGATGAACGACAAACATACAAACCATAATACAAGTAAATCAATTAAGCTCAGTTTTGAAACTATTAAAATATAAAAATGATTTATATTAAAACGGGTACTTCTCTATTAATCCAATAAGCTGAGAACAAAGAAGCTGACCAGTCATGTTGCTGTACTTCAGTGTATACATTTTTTTAAAGTACTGTACACAACCAAATGTGGTCTAGTTTTGATTTCTCCTGATATAACCATTTTAACTCCGGAAATTTAACTGCAGTTAAAAATTTTTAAAAACATGGTTAGAGTCCAGAGAACTGACTGCTTTCATTACTGAGTGAGAAGCTAAATTTCAGTTAGATGTTTCTGGTGCTGAAGATAAAAGTAAGATTCATTCCTGTTCTAAATAAATGGATAAGATAATAAACCAGTAGTGAGTCAGGGGATCTGCTTCACATTATGTTACCACAGAAAACAGTTACTTCCATGGTGTTGTTTGAACCACTGACACTCAGAATATGAGTTCTTAATCTTTTTTTTTAAATGAATACAGACTCTCAGTGGACCTCCTAGTATGTCCCTGTGCTTCCTTCATCAGGCTGTCAAAATCATCATCACCATAATCATCATAATAATCACCATCATCATCATTACCAGCAGATCTATTAGGTACCAGCATGATTTATAAAAGATATCAACAGCTTGGTCTTGCCTGACAGACGTTGTACCAGTTTATGTTAAGGGTGTCTACCCCATAACACTTTCTGCTGTCGATGCCCATGGCTTAGTGTTCACATTTTTGTACTGTTTAAGTGAGTGGCTTACCTGAAGACTGCGCTGAGCCGTGAAACGGACAGCACGGAATTGGCGGGGGTTAATCCGAAATGTGAAGAAGAGAATGTTTAGATGAGAGAGAACTGAATAGGCGCTTGACCGATGCGGATGTGTGTCGTTTGTCGTCGTCAGCTATGGAGGTCTACTGTAAGATTTGAAAGTTATGTGTAGTCCTAAGACATTGTCTTTCAAGATGTATGGATTACTCCCAGTTCATATGGTTTATATGAAGACTGAGCTGAAAATTTGTGTTTTGACATATCACTCGATGCACCGTCCATTCATCAAGTTACCATCATCATCCTGTTCCCCCCCCTAAACCTCTGTAGTATCGTCAGCGCTGAACCTGATTATCTTAACTCGTGAAAGAATCCTGGGTGCTTGTCTGAACGGAGATTATTAATTCGTATAAACAGGTGTGGGGGGAACCAACACTGTAAAACTTGCCACCACTGCCTGCCTACGGTAGAGGAAGGATGACAACGTCGACAGACTGAGAGACAGAAACAGAACAGATGAAATGGAATTCTAATTTAACGGCATTAATGAAATACGAGGAGTGATTGATAAGTTCGCGGCTTAAGGTACAACGGATTATTTGTGGACAACTTTTTGGGATTATTTCTCAACATAGTCCCCTTGCAAGTTTATGCACTTAGTCCAGCGATCCTGGAGCATACGGATCCCTTCTTTGTAAAAGTCAGCATCTTGTGCCAGTAGAAAGTGGTCTACAGCATGAATGACGTCGTCATCTGAAACAAATTTGCGACCACTGGGCTCCTTTTTTAGTTTGGTAAACAGGTAATAATCCGAAGTGGCCAAATCTGGGGAATAAGGAGGATGTTCAAGAAGCTGGAAGCCGCATTCATAAATGGCAGCCATTGCCACCGCTGACTTGTAAACTGAAGCATTGTCTTGATGAAAGATGATGCTTCTCATCAATTTCCCTCAACGCTTTTCCTTCAGTTTGACCTACGGTTGCTTCACAAGATTAGCGTAATAGGCCCTGGTGACCGTTCTGCCCTTTTGAAGATAGTCTACCGATAGCACACCTTCTGAATCACAAAAGAAGGAAGCCATCACTTTGCCTGCAGACAGAACCACTCTTGCTTTCTTTGGAGGTGGGGATCCATGATGTTTCCATTGCTTTGATTGTTCTTTGATTTCTGGTTGAAAATGATGAACCCGAGTCTCATCCATAGTCACAAATTGTTGAAGAGACTTTCAGGATCTGAAGAAAAATTGCCAAGATTGTCTCTTGACATATTGAGACACTGTCGTTTGTGATCACCTCTAAGAAACTTCGGGACCCATCGAGCAGAGACCTTTGTCATTTGAAGATCATTGTAAATAATGGAATAAACACGTTTCAGGGAGATGCCCAACACAGTAGCAATGTACCGCTCAGTTAGTCGTCGATCCTCCATTATCATGTCATGGATTCTGCAAATGGTTTCATTGGTGGTTACTGTTCTTGGCCTTCCTGGACTGGGATCATCTTCTAGACTCTCCCTTCCATGTTTGAACTGAGTTGCCCATTTCTTCACTGTGCTGTAAGAAGGGACACTCTCCCCTAGAGTCTCTACCATATCCTCATGGATCTCCTTCGATGATAAACCCTTGATGCAGAGGTAGCGAATGACTGCTCGATGAGAAATTTTTATCCATTTTCTCAATTTCTGCCACACTTTACCACTTCAGTAGCTTGTAAAAAAAAATTGGTTGCAGTTAATTTCTTGAAACTTGGTGTTTAATCTTACATTAACCTGATCTATAAATGCACCTAATATCAACTGTGTGTTTCAAGTATTTATACATTAGGCCGCGAATTTATTAATCAACCCTCGTAGCTGTCCAGAGATAGTCTCATACCCCTACTATTTGGTCCGGGTTATGGATACACCGCTCAACAACAGTGGTTCCCAACTTGTGGTCCGCGGGGCCTGCCGTGGGAGTCCGTCATATAAACTCAAGGTCCCTTTTTTTTAAATTTTCACTGTGAACACTGATGCAGAAGCTATTGTCAGATATAAACAAAGGCATGATTTCTCTCACTATATTTAGGTTGGCTGGCTGTCATACATAATTGCTGTCTACTTTTTTCTTAACTGCATTACTGTCATTCTGAAAACTCACCAAGTTTGTAGTATTTTTTTTTTATTAGTGTAGTGTAGCGGTTACTCAGTAAAGGTTAGCCACATTTTCTGAAAAAAATTTATTCTGCATTTAAAGCTCATAGCTACCAAACAGATACGAAACTTCCAAAATATGGGGGTCCATAGCCTGGGTTTAGAAACAGCAGGGGGTCCGCGGACTTCTGCTAACTGGGAACCAGTGCTCTGAAGATGATATGTTCGTTGCTTTTCTTCCTCAACTCAAACTGGTACCCAGTTTTAGACCTTGGGACAAGGAAAGGGATTTTTTAAAACTGGCTTTCTTGTAGTGTTCTCCTTCAACAGACCAGTTTTATTCTTTTATTTTCAGATTAAAATATTAAACTACAATAAAAGGTAAATAAAAGTAAGGGTTATTTCACAAGGAAAAAAATACTTAGCCAGTGCTTATTATAAAACTGTTTATGTGGTCTCTGGATTTTTTTTTCATTTGCTAGAACACACAATGTTTGCATAATGGTCAAGATACGTCCCTTCCCTTCTCCCCCCCCCCCCCTTTTCCACCCATCAGAAAACAATTCCTCATAACCTTGATATGTCTACAGTCTATTCTTCTAGTTTTCTCCCCTTAAAACGTTTTCACAGCCGCCTTAAAAAAAACTGGTTATTTACCCTTCCTGACCTAAAGCTAACAATAGACAAAGCTCCTCACATAACCACCTGCTGAATGCAGAGTTTACTATGACTGCCTCCGTGTATAATCACAACTACAGGTGGGGTTAACGGTGTTGATATAAAGATGTGGGGGATCAGTGGTAGCATTTATGACATACTTTACAACAGCTTCCACATAATTATAAAGAGCTGAGAGATAGCAGAGCAGAAAAGGTGACGTTAAACGAGGGATTTAATTTATAATGAGAGATAGCCGGGGGGGGGGGGGGGTTGACGTTAAATGAGGTATTTAATTCATAGTGAGAGATGTAAAAAGGTTTCGTAAAACGAGGAATGTGAGATGTAAAAAGGTTTCGTTAAACGAGGGAATTCATGGATGGGATATATACATCAGCCCCAAGGCAACATTTCTGTGGCCCGTAGCCAAGCTAGGTAGTTTCTTTCAAAATTATATAATTTGCTGGATATATATATATATGGGCGTCTGAGTGGCGAAGTGGTTAGTGCACTGGTCTCTCACGGCGAAGGTCGGGGGCTCGAATCCGGCCGGAGGCGCCCCAGTCACCCAGCTGTAGAAATGGGTACCCGACTTCTTCTGGAGTTGGGGAAGGAAAGGCGGCCAGGCGTGATACTGACCATATCACCCTCTAGTGTGCTGACAGGTCAAGGAAAATATGGGCACTAACACCATATCCCTATGTGCCTCTGATGCATGACAGGATTACCTTTACCTTAGTTGCCTGTATGAAGATGGGAAAAGTCCTTTCTGGGTCAGAACAAAATGGGGCGCTTACTCAGTGACTAAATGAACAAGTGAGTATCTGAGTTTCCTTGCCTGAACAAAGACTGCTGGGAACAAAGATGAGTGCTGGAGTGATGCTAACGTTATTAGGTCTAATGCATCTAAACTGGTCTATCTCATCTCATCTCTCCGCTGGCGTTCCAAATAAAAAGGCTGATGCGCCTCCTCAGCCTGGGCTACATAGGCAGGATTCACGGTGGTCAGCTCGGTGATTCTAACCTTCTGAGTAGCTCATTTCCTGGCCACATCCTGGGTCTCCAACCATGCCACCGTGGTCCAGTCCCTTTCCTGTAAGTGCTGTATACCATCATGGCTTCGGCAGTCAAATGAATAAACGCAGCCCTATCGTGTCACAGCGGCAACTAAGGCGATATGATGTTAGGAACCATATTTTCCTTGACCCAACAACACACAAAGGGGGAGCGATGATGTGGTCAGCGTCATGCATGACTGCTTTTCCAATCCCAGTTTCAGAAGAAGCTGGGTACCCGATTCTACAGCAGGTGGAATGAACAGCCTCCTGCCGAAAGTGAGTCACTGACCTTGGCGTGAGAGAAGAGCGTACAAACCACTGACCTACTCAGCTGCCATTATCTGCTACAGTATGTCCTTTAAGCGGTACAACCTGCAGCCGCTTGGGGTGGTTTATGAGTCAAAGATTAAGTCAGTAAACCATAAGTTCTGTCACGGCGCAAGAATCTAACCGTCCCTCCGGAGATCTCGATGATAAAGAGCAACAGTTAATAGTTCGGGGGGGGGGGGGGGGAATCAAAACAAAAATAGAAGAAGGACTGATTAACTACCTACCTCAGTAGATGCCCACAAAATACACAAGACTTTGCTAGTTACAATGACAAAACCCAAATACAGTACATTATCAAGTTTCTCCAATTAAAGCGAGAATGAATCTGTAATGGTAAGGTGTTTTGGAAGGGGAAAGGAGGATGGATGTCTGAAGAGGAGATGGTGAAGAGAACGAAAAACAAAAAGACAGGAGGATAAACTTAAATGGGGAGTAAAGTGAAATGCCCGTGAAAACTTACATCTCACTGGAAGGAAAGTATACGGTGAACTTGTGTACATATTTAAAAGCTTTAGACACGTTGTAACCTGTCATGAAATGACGGGGGTGGGGTGGGGGTTTAAATTTAGAAATGATATCTGCAGTTTATTAATGTAGTACATCTTACATTTCTCTTTCTTTACTTCCAACTTCTGCTATTCTATTTCTTTTCATTTCTGATGTACGCGATGTTTGGTGAAGGCGATAACAACAATATCACATTATCTTATTATTATAATATACTGTAAAACATTTTTTCAAAAGATCTTTCATGCTCTAAATTTTCTAAAGTGTTTCAACTCGATGAGAAAAAAAGCAGAGTTGTACTGCTGGGGCCCGGGCTGTTATGGGGGTCCTCTTTTTTTGTAAGAGATCAAACTGTCAAACAACCTTCAGGAACAGTGGAACTATAACATTCCGCCCTACAGTTTGCATTGGGGACCCGATAACTGATCCTGGGGCCCGACTTGGCTCTCCGCGGCCCTAATAGTTGGCTGTGGGTGCGTGTGTTCACGTATAAAGATCTCAGGCAGCACCTCGTTTAGCGTGCTTCTAACATTAATTACATTACTGTTTTGATATATGCTGATGGCATCTCCCGTCTGACCGTCACCTGAGGTAAAACGACCATCCGGTCCGCCCATTCATCCACGTCACTGGACGCTGATCGACTGCCCAGTGCGTCGTGTGGCGTCCTGTCGGGCAGCAAGTTCCCTCCACTTCTCACAGTCTGCTGCCAGACGTCGTACGCTGCCCCAGCTATGCTTCATCCCTTCTCGTTAAAAAAAAAAAAATCCGTAGCTCGAGGAAAAGTAAATGTTCCACAAATAACCATTAGTACTTCCCATCCAGGGCACTGGCCCCGACTTTGTCTGTGTAGTACACTGTGTTATTTATAAAGGTGACGGTAACTATGGGCACGATGCGGGCGCTGCATGGCCTACTTTATGCGGTGGAAGCTGAGTAGATAACTGAGCAATGAGAATGAAAATAGTACCGGTCTGTGAGCGAGACGGAACTGCTAGAAACATTTAAGCCTATCAGCGTGTGAGTAATTCAGGAGAAATGTCTAGAGAGCGTGCTTCTCGTTTAAAAAACAAAAAAAACGAGGCAACTGGCGAGAGATTTTTTTTAAACTGTTGGGATTTCAAACATATAAAGAGCGACTTTATAATGCCAGTGTTAAATATGCCTGCTGATTGGCTCAATGAAAGTTCAAATACGAGACCAGATTTTACTTCAGGCGTCGGTCGTATACATGAAACTTGTACGTGAACATTTTTTTAATAGACTGACGAATCAACATGTTAACTGTTACTACTAAAAGATGGTGAAAGCTTCAGTGTGCATGCTACATCATGAATAAAATTCTTTGTGTCAGAGATGGAGAATTAAGTTGCATCTGACAAAGAAGGTTTTACTGCAATCAAAGTCTACAATACAAACCAACATTTTAGCCACAAATATAATTCTGATGAAAGCAGGAGACCAAAAAAAAAAAAAAAGGGAAAGACAAGAAAAGAAAAACAAAGCAAAACAAAATAAAACAAAACAAAATGAGAAAAAAAAACAAACTAAAACACAAAAACAAAACAAAATAAAACAAAAAAGCTATGAAAAGAAAAGAAACAAAAACAAAACAAAAAAAAGAAAAAGAAATGAAAACAAAACAAAAGAAAAAGAAATGAAAACAAAACAAAAAAGAAAAGGAAATGAAAACAAAACAAAACAAAAAAGAAATTAAAAGAAAAAAAGAAAACAGAAAACAAAGGAAAACAAAACAAAATAACATAAAAAACTAAACTGCACTAAGACATTTCTTTTGTGCATACAAAAACATGTAGGAAAAAAGTGAAAGGAATGAACTGGTCGTGAAAAGATCCTGGAAACTTCTGTTAGAACAGTCCTGTGACTGGACATACTAATAAAAGAGTAAGAAAGATCACCTCTGATCGCAAACAAAACTAAGGAGGCCGAGGTGGACTGCATGAAACAAAATCAACTGGTATAAGACACGGACGGACGGACGGACGGATGGATGGATGGATGGATGGAGACTGAACCTGCCCCTAGAGGACAGTCATATATGAAATGCCACATTGTGACAACGCAATAATAACGTGACAAGCACATACGCGCAATGAGATGCCAATGACAGTGACAGTCTCGGGTTGTCTGCTTGTGTCTCCGTCCATACCTGTGGAAATGGAGCTGTCTGAGCTGCTGTAATGTAGAATAATTTGCAAATAAAGGGTCAGAGTCGCACGGGAAGATGGTCTCTGTAGTTTAAATGGCTTCCCTGAGAAGACTTCTGACGCGAGTTTCTTAGTAACCTTCACCCAATGCGGAGACAGTCGACTCCTACTTGTGCTAAAGTCGACTCCTACTTGTGCTAAAGTATATATAAAAATAGAAAAATTGCACCAGCAATCCAAAGGCTGGACAAGGGGATCTCATTAACTCTGGTAAGTCCTAATGAATGACAGTTATCACAGCTCTCTTTATTCTCGATATCAAATATTAGAGAACCGCCCATCTACTACCATAATTTTCTAAGTTTGTCCGACTTCAGGACCATCTACTTCACAAAGTGAGAGTGGTGTCAGTGTGTGTGTGTGGGGGGGGGGGGGGGGGTTGATTACTTTGCTTCACTGCCTGGCTAGGCTTAAACTAAAAAAAAAAAAAAAAGTTGTGAGTCGAAAACGTGCCACATAATAGAAAACTGCGGGATCGTTGATGCTGGTCTCGGATGATGATAAAATTTAACTGAGAAAACTAACTCATGCGAAATAAAAACAAACAAAAAAAAAACATCCTCTCCCGTCATTCTGCCACTGGTTACATCTTGTTTTAATGTAAAGGAACTGAATAAGCCCATGTATATGAGATGTCCACGAAAGACCTCGCAAGTTAAAGTTCCCTACGAATATAAGCGCTTGCATGCTTGTGTACGTCAATGCTAGCTGCCTATTACCAACTCAGGTTGGAGAAGGTCAGAGAACTAGGTCTGCATGGGATGTTTGAAACAACCATAAAATATAGTGTGCTTCTCCTCCTCGTCTCTTCGGAAATGATAAGCTGCTGTTCCCTGGAGCCAACGCAATGAGTGTGTTGAAAAATTGGCATCACGTGTGACAGTGAGTGTACTGTGATAGTTTATGTGTGATAGTGAGTGTATTGTGGTAGTTTACGTGTGACAGTGAGTGTATTGTGGTAGTTTACGTGTGACAGTGAGTGTACTGTGATAATTTACATGTGACAGTGAGTGTATTGTGATGGTTTACTTGAAGGTCCTTTGTGAACTCAAGATGCGACCTTCCATGCGAAGTACCACAATGAGGAACCAAGGTCAGTCAAGCTGAAAGAAAGCATTAGCCTGTTGCTTGAAGATCCACGAAAAAGAGGGACAGGGTCTCGACAGAATCTGGTTCCCCGGCTCTGATAACGGTACTGTCACTCTTACACAGTGGTTCCCCGGCTCTGATAACGGTACCGTCACTCTTACACAGTTGTTCCCCGGATCTGATAACAGTACCGTCACTCTTACACAGTGGTTCCCCGGATCTGATAACGGTACCGTCACTCTTACACAATGGTTCCCCGGCTCTGATAACGGTACCGTCACTCTTACACAGTGGTTCCCCGGCTCTGATAACGGTACCGTCACTCTTACACAGTGGTTCCCCGGCTCTGATAACGGTACCGTCACTCTTACACAGTGGTTCCCCGGCTCTGACAATGGTACCGTCACTCTTACACAGCGGTTCCAAGTGTGGACGATACCTATCCCCTGAGGACCGCTGGAAAATCAACTGAAGCGGTGAGGGAAAAAGGATAAGGTAAAATCATAAGAACCACTGAAGAGTGTGTATGTAAGGAAGTGGTAGGAGGCACGAAAGCAGCAGCTCGAAATAGTTTGGGAATCGCTCCATTAACACAAACACTAAACTTGATAGCCATGCTGTCACTCCAACACAATCACTGAATCTGACAGCAGAGGGGAACTCTTAACACAATCACTTAACTGTTCAGACGTCATTCTAGCACAATCAGTTACCCTGAAAGCCGTATCGTCATTCTAGCACAATCAGTTACCCTGACAGCCGTGCCGTCATTCTAACACAATCAGTTACCCTGACAGCCGTGCCGTCACACACATAACACAATCACAGAACTGTTCAGATAGCCGTGCCGTCACTTTAGCACAATCAGTTACCATGAGAGCCGTACCGTCATTCTAGCACAGCTAGTTACCCTGACACCCGTGCCGTCACACACATAACACAATCACAGAACTGTTCAGATAGCCGTGCCGTCACTTTAGCACAATCAGTTACCATGAGAGCCGTACCGTCATTCTAAGCACAGCCAGTTACCCTGACAGCTGTGATGGCACTCATAAACACAATCATTTCGGTTTTCCTGCTTACGACAAAACATTTGCATGAATGTTTAGAAAACTTTTTTTTTAAAATGTATATAAAATAAAAATAATGAACAGGTAACGATGATAAGCATGAAGAAGAAAAAGGAAAAAAAAAACTGGCATCTGAATGAAAAAACAGATGCAGACAAACTTAACAGGGACGCTGAACTCAGGTAGGTCAGCACTGGTGTAAACAACACGTGTGTTGCTGGCGTGCAGTGATAAATGAATCAGTGCTCACTACCCTAGGGCAATCCCATGGTAGGTGTAGAGCAGGATCTCAAACTTCGAAGATAAGACCTTGTCATCGTGTGATGAGTGATCTAATAACGTCATACATGAGGTTGTGTTGGCTACTGTGTGATGAGTGATCTAATAACGTCATACACAAGACTATGTTGGCTACTATATGTTGATTATTGTTTGATTGGTGATCTAATAAGGTCATACATGAGGTGTATGTTGGTTATCGTTTGATGAGTGATCTAATGACGCCATATGTGAGGCGTATGTTGAATATGGTGATCTAACAATACCGCACATAATGTGGTATTGTTTGTTGGATGACCTAATAACGTCATAACTTCACATTTTTTATGTGTAACCTAATAACGGCACACATAAGGTGCATTTGCTTGTGGTTTGATGTGTGACCTAATAACGGCATACATGAGGTTATCTGCAAGTGTAGCAAGACGTTAACATAAGAATTAACAGAGTCATGACTGAAAAGATGTAGATTTGCTGTGGAACCCAATTTACGAGGGTTGATTGATAAGTTCTCGGCATAAGGTACAAATACTTGAAACACATAGTTGATATTAGGTGAATGTGTAGATCAGGTTAATGTAAGATTAAACACCAAGTTTCAAGAAATTAACTGCAACCAATTTTTTACAGCCTACTGAAGTGGTAAGGGGTGGCAGAAACTGAGAAAATTGATAACATTTCTCATCTAGCAGTCATTCGCTATCTCTGCATCAAGGGGCTTATCATCGAAAGAGATCCATGAGGATATTGTAGAGACTCTAGGGGAGAGTGCCCTTTCTTACAGCACAGTGAAGAAATGGGCAGCTCAATTCAAATATGGAAGGGAGAGTCTGGAAGATGATCTCCGTCCAGGAAGACCAAGAACGGTAACCACCGATGAAACCATCGGCAGAATCCATGACATGATAATGGAGGATCGACGACTAACTGAATGGTACATTGCTACTAAGTTGGGCATCTCCCAGGGACGTGTTCATGCCATTATTCACAATGATCTTCAAATAACAAAGGTCTCTGCTCGATGGGTCCCGAAACTTCTTGGAGCTTATCACAAACGACAGCGTTTCAACATGCCAAGAGACAATCTTGGCCATTGTTCTGCAGATCCTGAAGTTTTTATCAACAATTTGTGACTATGGATGAGACTTGGGTTCATTATTTTTAACCAGAAATCAAAGAACAATAAAAGAGTGGAAACATCATGGCTCCCCACCTCAAAAGAAAGCAAGGGTGGTTCTGTCTGCAGGTAAAGTGATGGCTTCCATCTTTTAGGATTCAGAAGGTGTGCTATTGGTAGACTATCTTCAAAAGGGCAGAACGGTCACCTGGGCCTATTACGCTAATCTTGTGAAGCAACTGCGAGTCACACTGAAGGAAAAGCATCGAGGGAGATTGACGAGAGGAGTCATCTTTCAGCAAGACAATGCTCCAGTTCACAAGTCAGCGGTGGCAATGGCTGCCATTCATGAATGCGGCTTCCAGCTTCTTGAACATCCTCCTTATTCCCCAGATTTGGCTTCTTCTGACTATTACCTGTTTACCAAACACTAAAAAAGGAGCCCAGTGGTCGCAAATTTGTTTCAGATGATGACGTCATTTATGCTGTAGTAGACCACTTTCTACTGGCACAAGATGCTGACTTTTACAAAGAAGGGATCAGTATGCTCCAGGATCGCTGGACTAAGTGCATAAACTTGCAAGGGGACTATGTTGAGAAATAATCCAAAAAAGTTGTCCACAAATAATCCGTTGTACCTTATGATGAGAACCTATCAACCAACCCTCGTATTAACCCTTTTTTCCTCAGTTTTACAGCTGAGCTGGTTAACAGCCGTTCTCTCATGGTAAAGAGACTGACGTTTTGCTGGAGATCAAGATGTTATTCCTAATTATTTTTTTACTGCTTTCCTCCATCTTAATACATTCTAGCATTGTTCCATACCAATCATACCTACTTTACTCTTGTAACAGAATATGTTTAGCAGGGTGTGCTCCCCTGCAACTGTCATGTAAAGTTAACGCCCCTGGTTATTTGTTTATACACTCTGCCCTGACTTTTGAGCATGTATTTCGTCGTGCAGTTGGACTTGTTTGGAAAAGGCATGGGATTTGTGAGAGAAAATCTGAGCATGATATGTAAGGTATGATTTTTTTTAGTTAGTCTAGGCTAGACAGGCTTTGTCTAACGTTGTGTGAGAAAGAGGTTGCGTCTCGTGATTGGGTCATCATGTGAACGCGAGAGAGAGAGAGAGAAAGAAGGAGAAAGAGAGAGAAAGAGGGAGAGAGGAGAGAAAGAGAGACTACGGCCAGAACGGGGAAACCCCCTGTATGTGGAACACAGCAGAATAAACTCAACGGACAAGCCTCTGTGTGAGTGTTTCCTACAAAAACAGGACGAGCAAAGGCCACCAGGAACGCGCGTGCAATCTTCATCCAATACAGGATAAGCGTTAAGGCTGCGATAAATGATACAAGACGCAAGGTGTGGGTTTATGTTGGGTGGTGAGTAATTTATTAAGAACGCGAGGTTTTTTTTTTTTTGTGCTGTTGAGTTTTCACACAGCCTTCACTTGTTTTGCTTGTCATTTACTGTGGAAAAGATGACTAATATCCGGGCTTACCGGTGGATGAGAGCTGAAAAACGAGGACATGATTGAGAAACATACTTCGGGTATGAAGGCAGTGTTAAAGCTCTCTGTGCCAGTTGCTTAGCATAATTTTCTCCTCAGCTTCACAAGTGGCTGATTCTTCCAATATAAGACTTAGAATAATTGTCCACTGTGAAAAGTAAACAATGTTTGTGTTACGAGGTCCAGTCATTTTGCTACTGTGTCCTGTCTTTAAATGTGACCCTCGTTTCTTCGCTTCAAATGATGCAGTCGTTCTCCATTTAAATGGTCTTAGACTCGCTATTCCCAAGTTCTCGTTAATGTAAAAAATCTTACTGATAACTTACACGTATTCTTATATCTATCACTGATGATCTATGCGCATTCTTGTATCTCTCCTTTGGTCACCCCGGTGGTCTCCTCTCCATAATTGTCCCCATATAACACTATCGTTCATTCCTGCAACATGTTTCAGTCATCCTAATCTTCTTCTGTCGAGTGCCGTGTTCATGGATGGAAGTTTAGCACGCTGCTGTGCCCCTCAGCTGGTTCACGTTGCTCTGCTAGTTGATATTAATCATTTTTCCAAAGGCAGCAGAGATGGTAACTGAAGTTTTTCCCTCATGTCTTGAATAGGTTTTCTATCTACTGTGTATCTGAGGATCCTGCGTAAATATGGTTTCTCTTCGCCCTTCCTCGATAGTTCGCCAAAATGTAGCAGCTGCTACCTGTATGTGTCCAAGCGTAACAGTTACTGGGAATAAAAACAAAGTCCGAGATGGCGATAAGCGACCCACTGCAACTGCCTGCATCGTGGCCGGCGAACTACAGCCGACAAAGACTCTATCCCACCTCTTAGTTGGTGTCCCCATTATAAAAGGTCCGACAATTAAGTAATGAGACTGATTTTATTATGGCCAAGACAAAAATGACATCTATGAAGCAAAGCATGGAATCAAAAGAGGCAACCTTCATCTGTGATCTGGCAACTTTTCATCGCCGTCCGATAGGCAGACGACATACAAGCCGCCATTTTGTTGACCTAGTCAAAGGTGCATTGTTACGCAATCAGCATGGAGCCAAAAGCTAATATTAAAGTCTGTTTAAAACTCGGAAAAAGACGTTTGAATTGATGCGACAAGTTTATGGGAATAAGTGTTTATCTCGTGCACAAATACTCAGATGGTATTCACGATTCAAAAGTGGTGTGGAAACGATTACATATGCAACTGGATATGGACGCCCAATTTCTGTTCGTAATGAGGAACTCATTGCAAAAGTTAGAGAACGGATAAAAGAAGATCGTTGTCTGACTGTGAGGATGATGGCGGATGAATGTGGTGTTAACCGAGATACCATTCGTAAAATTTTAGTGGAAGATTTGGGTAAGACAAAAGTTGCCTGCCGGTTTCTACTACTTTCGTTGTCTAATGACCAAAAACATCAGCGGTTTGAGTACGCAAAAGACATCATAAAAACGTGTCGCAGAAATAAACATTTCTTAAATCTTATTGTTGCAGAGGATAAAACATGGATTTTCCGCTATGATCCTACAACTAAACACCAAAGTGCTCAGTAGAAGTCATCATCATCACCAAAATGAAAAAAATTCGTCTTCAAAAGTCGAAAGTGAAGATAATGTTGGTGTGCTTCTACGACAGCAAAAGGAGTTATTCACAAAGAATTTATTCTAAAGGGACAGGCTGTCACTGCCAAAGCTTATTAAGTATTTTGAAACGCCTATTGAAAAGGATTCTCCGAGACCGACCCGACTATTCAACACCTGGCAGTTTTTTCCTTCTTCATGATAATGCACCGGCTCACCGGGCGGTAGTTGTACAGAAATTTTTGGCCCAAAAACAAGTGTGTGTTCTCAACCATGCATCCTATTCCCCAGATTTGTCTCCCTGCGGTTATTTTCTATTCCCAAAATTAAAGTTACCATTGAAAGGACGCTTCTTTGACGCTTCAAAAGGGCCGTAACATCGAGTTTAAGGGCCATACCAACAGAAGAACTGCAGAGGTCGTTCCAGTGTCTGTTAGATCGCGCCACTCGCTGTATCAATGCACAGGGGGCGTACTATGAATAAAATACAGGTTATATCTTAAATTGTTTCTTTTATTTCTTTCATGTAATTAGTCTCATTACTTAACTGTCGGACCTTGAAAGGCCCAGCCTGGCTAGGGGGACGGGGATCGTGCCGGTGGAGTTTGCTAAAGAAGCTGTACACCTCTTCTTTCTTTTAGCTACACTCTGAGTCTGCAAAAACAGCCGCCGTAACCAAATCCCCATCCTACACGATGGATGTGCCTCAATACCTTCACCGCATCGACTGCGCAGAACATCCTTACAGGGAGATATAACATCATAAAAACTATCTTGCACTGTTTACTATACATTCCAGGGCGAGTCCAAAATCAAGGGACACCAGCCATTGTAAAATAAATGAAAAGATCCGAGGGCAAGTAAAAAAAAAAATCTTTTCGTACATTTGTAATGGTCATGCCCCTTAACTTGCGGTTACTTTTTTACTCGCCCTCGTGCATATGTGTATGGTCAATAACAAGAAAAAAGTATACGTGTATAAAGATATAACATCCATGTTGTACACAACACAGATATGTGTATGTTGCCACACTTTACAACTCTGCGGTGTGCATGAAACACAAAAAAACGTGAAAGAAAACATGTTTATCTCCCAAATTTCCGGGAGAGGTTTTCACATCTCACTACACAGAATACAACCACGTAAACAGAAACCAAAGTGACTAAAATCCGCCTGCACACAATATTCAACTCGGCGCGTATGGTGGGGAGGACGGTTACTCGAACATAACGAGCTAGCAGGTTTCATTTTTAACCTGAATTTACGCTACAGAAAACGCTAAATGGAAGTTTGCATTTTGTGTGTGTGTGTGCATCTTTTCCCCCTCCAAAACTGCTTCCACTTCATGTGGAAAAGTACAGAGATCGCTACGCGGTAGAGAGTAGGATAAGGATGGGACGTTCCTATGGTATTCCTCCAGGAAGGAGAGACACGTTTCCCAAAATACAACGCGATAAATACTTGACATTTCACTAGCTACTGGAAACTGCCGAACTTGGTTACCTCCATCCTGTGAGGGCAGCAAGACAGGCAACTGTCATCAAACGACAGGCCTACCACTCTACCGCTCCTGCTGCTCATACTATAGTACAACTGTTGACGGTGTAAGATAGTCCCATAGCAAATGCCGTAGGGGATGAAACGTTAAAGGCCTCATTATGCTGGTCCATCAGCGTATGAGGTAGGGTGGCCAGTTCCTTTCCTCGCTGCCTTTCCTTCTTAGATTTTCTCTGGTATCCATTTTACGAAGCTGGGTTGACCTCAGGGCCGTACTGGTCAGAAAAAGATCCCGCTCAGCTGGGGATTCGAACCCTCGACCATTCGGTTGCTAGACGAGTGCTCTAACTACTAGGCTAGCCTGTCTGATGGTGTAGATACTATTAACACTGATGATAGCTTTGTCGATGCAGATAAAATCAGGTAAAGCTCAATTAAAATAACGAATGAAAGTACAGAAAGGTACATACACAGGCCAGTAACACAGGTGTTTACTATGACTATCATGACATGCGTCTTATAAATCATATAGCTAATGCACCATGGTACACCTGGCAGTGCAACGCTTTGTTTACATGAGACATGAGACACACGTATTGTATGCGGGAAGTTGCTGAGTTCGACACCTCTTGTTATGTCCGCTACGTCCTGTAGTCTCGGGATTTTTAAAACTGCTATAACACGTTGTCCCAATGAACTTTTAAGCAGCGCGTGACTATATATCCGGTGAAATGTACCCCTCCTTCATCGCTCAGTGTTTCAAGATCACCTGGAGCGGGTGAGCCCTCTGACGTTATGGTCAGAGAAGTGTGACAACGTGGCTGCCAGATACCCGATCTCACTATTTATATGCTCGGGTCAATGAAAAAGAAACGCCACGACAGTCCGACACAAATTCTTGCCTCTCCTGGCCGTCATCAGAGTGAAAGCTGATCAGCTACCGTTATGAGATGTATAAACTAAGGAAAAAGTAGGAGCAGCTTTATTACTTAACGAGTACACAGTTGTGACGTTTCGGCGTGAGCCTTCATCATACAAAAACACAACAGACAAAGAAATAAAGAGAGGAGATAAAGTATAAATTCACATGAATGATGTATTTTTAAAAAATCAAATAAAATGAATAGAGCACTTAGCTGTAACTTATAACAAGCCGTGCCTTGTCCTACGCTGTATGTCAGAGATGCGCATAGTGGAGTGTAGAGAGTATTTAAATGGAATCACAATACTTCACTATAAGATGTAGGATAAAATCAGCTATTTTACAATGAGATGTTACTATCAAATATAGGCATTTTGAACTGCAACTTTTCCCGCAGTTTCGGCCCTTATCTCAGCCCCCTCCCCTTCAACTCATGCTGTTACTATCATCAGTACGAGTATATCTACAAGTAAGGTTTTCTTTGCATCTCTCTGTGTTATTTTGTCCCGCTCTGTCTTAAGATTTCTTCTGATGCTTTATAAGCACCAATAAGCGAAAACAAAGAGGCAGTCCACTTATGAACATTTCCGAGTTAAGCATCAGTTTGAAAACTAAGGTGAAGTAACTCCGAGGTATAACTTTCTCTTGTCATTCTCATTTCATTCATTCATGTGCATGTCCCTTGAGGAACTTTGCCTCCCAAACAGCACTCCTGTAGGCCTCTTGGTTGTGAGCAAGATGGCCTGCTGCTGATGCATCCATTTGCAGATCCTCAACGATGTCTTGCAGCCATCTTCGCCTTGGTCTCCCTCTCTTTCTTTTTCCCATTATGTACCCTTCCAAGACGGTCTTCTCTAGATTATCATGACGTTTCACGTGTCCAAAATATTTAAGTTTTCTCTCTTTAATACTCTTTCTTGTCATACTACAGTATTATAAACATGCAACTGCAGCAAAGACAGAGGCTGAATAAACACAGCAGGTTTATCCATGTATAAATCAAGTGTAATTGGCAAAGCTAATACTGAACCCCGCCCAGAGCGTGTCTTAACCGCTAGAACACTTTCCAAGCAGGTGACTTATGTCAACACTATGTCATTTAAGAAATATTACATTATATGCTTGACTACGAGTGACATGCCACTGAGTTTATTATCACTGGCTGTTCCCAGCACAAAAGACGATAATCCAATATGATGTTTTTGTTAAAGATATCATATATCCACTTGCGGATTATGTGCTAGCTAAACAGAGTCAAGATATCAGATATTAGTGCTGACATTAGGACACGTTGACTTCTGCTCTTGTATTTATCCTTTTTTTTTCTCTGACTCTGCAGACAATGAAGCAGAGAAAAGAAATTCATCAGCTGTTACCACTTCAAATAAGCGCTCACACAGCACTTTTTATTACCGTAAGCTAGAGCACACGCCCTGTTGAACACACGTGCGCCTGCACATGATGATATACATCGCTGGTGTCACTGTTACAGCCACGATTACAACACCTCCACCCCCAACGTACACTGATCTTTGCTGTGTAACACAGTGGTTCCCGACTTGGTATCCACTGGCCATTCCCTCCTTTATTTCTTATTGTTCTTTATACAGGGCGGGCCACGGAAAACTGGCAATCGCAAAAGGTTGGCGACTCTGACATTTGGACCTGAAGCGAAATCACTGCGCGCTCGCTTTATGAACACCACTTAACTGTTGTAATCCTGAAGAATTTCCATGCTTTGCCACGATAAATTTTGATGGTAGAAAGGAAATGGATGAAGTTATTCTATACTTTAATTATAGTGGTAGGGTTAAAAATGTGCTACTTTTCACTTTATTTAGTCAGTCAGTCATTTGCATGTCCCTTGCGGAACTTTGCCTCCCTAACAGCTTTCCTGTAGGCTTCTCTGTTGTAAGCAAGATCCCCTGCTGCTGATGCATTCATTTGCAGATTATCAACGACGTCTTGCAACCATCTTTGCCTTGGTCTTCCTCTCTTTCATTATGTACCCTTCCAAGACGGTTTTCTCTAAATTATCATGACGTTTAATGTGTCCAAAATATTTAGTTTTCTTTGTTTAATACTCTTTACTAACCAGCCTTCTTCAATATTAAGTTTTTGTAGTATGGATATATTTGTTATTTTCTGTGTCCATAGTATTTGAAGAACTCTTCTGTAGCATTTACATTCAAAGGCGTGTATGTGTTTCTCAGCTGTTTTGTTAAGTGTCCAGGTCTCACAGGCATATGTTGCGATGGGAAATATGCATGCCCTTAAAAATCTTATTTTTGTAGTTCTACTTTACTTAGACTTGACCTAATATCATTCTGAACACTGTTTCACATGTGTGTACAAGATCTACCAACAATGCCAGTGCTGTTTTGGAATGAAAGAGTTTAACTGACAACAGAGCAGCGAACTTTGCGATGGAAGCTTGTTTGTTTTACATGGTGGGTGAGTCAGCTTTGACTACTCAGAGGTTATTCCGTCGTCATTTCTACATCCCACGTTATGATACCGTTCCCAACTAAAACACAATAAAGTTGGTAAGTGAATACATTCTTTCGGATTACCTTAAGGCCCAGGTGTACTGTAAGAAACCTACGGACATGAACGAAATTCAAAGCCAACTACACAGGAAGAAATTACAGCCACACAAGACAACACGGTGGAATCAGCGATGCGAATCCTGCGACAAAGACTGGAGCTGTGTACGATAAATGGCTGAAGACATCTGACATATGTACTATTTTTTTTAATGAGTAAGGTGATGTAATATACTCAAAAAGCATTCTACTTGCTATTTTTATGTAACAATAAATAACTAAAGTTACATTTCACATTGTTAATTTTATTCTGAAGATCGTCCGGTTCCCATGCCCCACCTTGTATAAGGTAGGTGATTCATAAAGAAGCTGTTTGGTGGACTGGTTGTATTGTGCTATATCACACTTTTCAGTTGTGACCGGTCTCAAAAACTTGTTGCCTGCCACATTAGCCCCATCAGCAAAAAACTGTGTTTATTGTCGTGAGAACACATGTCATATTTATTTAAACTATCGTATCGCAAGTTACATCTGCTATTTTCATTTTCCTATGTTACTTGGTCAGTGAGTCCAAATATTTTTCTCCGTTTTTTTTTTCCTTTTTGTTTCCTGTGGTAATTTCTTGAGTGTTTCCAACAACTTTTCAATCTGTCTGGTTGTTGTATTCTCAAACATTTTTTTTCCTTTGTCAAGAGGCATGACTTTTGTGCAGATTTTCGAGGCTTTCCCCCTTGTTTTCTGACTGTATACCATTCACCTCTTTCCAGAATTACAGCCTTCTTTGCTTACAGTTTTGGAGTACGTGTAAAAAGTCGAAACGTCGTAACTGTGGGAGTCGCTACTAAAGCTAGTCATATTTTATTTCATGGTACCATTTCGTCTTTACGTTTTCACAGTTCTGTTGTAATGTCCTTGAATACGTTCCCCTACTTATATGCAAACAAGTAATTTTTTCAACGCCACAGTACCCATGGTGGTGGAGTCTGCTAAAGGAGCACTGCACACCCCCCCTGCTTTGTAGCTGTACTCCGAGACTGAAAAAGTAGCCACCATAACCCGCTCCCACGCCGATACGATGCTGTGCCTCAGTATCTCTACAGCATCGGCTGCAAAGAACAACAGCTCACAGTTACAGGGAGTTCGTACAAGTCAAGCTTCTAAATCGGATCTACAACTGAGAAAATAATGTGAGAAGTAAATACGGGAGAGAGAGAAGGATCTCCGTATTACGCTATAGACAAGAAAGGAAGTTCTACACAAATACAGTTGTATAAAAGAACACAAGCAGATTTTTTTATATAGCAGCGTCCCTTGCCCAAGACAGAAACTGACTTTAGGGGGAGGGGAAGTTCTAGGCATGTGAACGATAACATCGCGTACTGGCATTCCGCAGGCAGCGGCCAGCAGTGAATGGCCTCCTTTAACCTTTCAATAAGGCTCCCTGATACGGCTATGTTCAGAACCGAACAGCTGCTTTGCGTAGGTGGTGCGACGCCATATTTAGCCGTCAATGTGTATAAACAGTTGCCCAGAACCACATGTTTTCCAGCGTTGAGCGTGACAGTTTTTCAGCCTGTGCTGCGCGTATTTATATGCGTTTTACTTGTGTTGACATTTTTAAAATATTTCTTTTTTTAAATAAATGACCTGTCGGGACAGGACTGAAAAACGAGAAACTTGTGGGGGTGTTTAGGCGCCTTTCTCGACTGCCTGAAGGAGTCTCTGCTATACTAAAACAAAAATAGAAAAACACTTGAAAAAAATAACACACTTCAGATGAAAGACCTCGATCGGAAAACCCAAAGACAAGAAGGCTTAAAGAAAGCTGGCAACAGTAGCGTACTACATATGTCTGAGCGGGCAACAGTAGCGTATTACATGTCTGAGCTGGCAACAGTAGTGTACTACAAATATCAGAGCTGGCAACAGTAGCGTACTACATATGTCTGAGCGGGCAACAGTAGCGTATTACATGTCTGAGCTGGCAACAGTAGTGTACTACAAATATCAGAGCTGGCAACAGTAGTGTACTACATATGTCTGAGCTGGCAACAGTAGCGTACTACATATATCTGAGCTGGCAACAGTAGTGTACTACAAATATCAGAGCTGGCAACAGTAGTATACTACATATATCATAGCTGGCAACAGTAGCATACTACATATATCAGAGCTGGCAACAGTAGCATACTACATAATATCAAAGCTGGCAACAGTAGCATACTACAAATATCATAGCTGGCAACAGTAGTATACTACATATATCATAGCTGGCAACAGTAGCATACTACAAATATCAGAGCTGGCAACAGTAGCATACTACATATATCAAAGCTGGCAACAGTAGCATACTACATAATATCAAAGCTGGCAACAGCAGCGTACTACAAATATCACAGCTGGCAAAAGTAGTGTACTACATATATCTGAGGTAGCAACAGTAGTATACTACATGTGCCTGAGCTGGCAACAGTAGCGATTTACAAATATCAGAACTGGCAACAGTAGCTTTTCACAAATATCATAGCTGGAAACAGTAGCGTTTTACAAATATCACAGCTGAAAACAGTAGCGTTTTACAAATATCACAGCTGAAAACAGTAGCGTTTTACAAATATCACAGCTAGAAACAGTAGCGTTTTACAAATATCACAGCTGAAAACAGTAGCGTTTTACAAATATCACAGCTGAAAACAGTAGCGTTTTACAAATATCACGGCTAGAAACAGTAGCGTTTTACAAATATCACAGCTGGATTTACAAATATCACTTTACAAATATCACAGCTGCAACAGTAGTGTTTTCACATGTGGTTTAACTTCTGTCTCCCTGGGACACAGACATCGCAAATGGTGGGGAGTGGGTTGCAGTGGGTTGTTTGAAGTCCCAGCGCGAACCCAAGAAGTAAATTTCTTGCCAGACTCCCACCCTATGGGAGCGAGCTACTTGGGGCCCAACCTTGTAACTTAGGCCAAAGGAATGTGACAGTCTGTTACCGAGACAATCACAAACCGGCGAGGCAGATCTTGACCATGTTTAGCTCGCCAGCCCTGACGAACACGTCAAACCTCGTACGCAGCCATATATGCACCCACGCGGCAGAACAAGACACTTATGAATGAAAATTTCGCACTTAACTCGAAGGACTGGGTTTTTAAGAAGATTATAAGTGGGTCTTGTGTGAACAACCCTCTTGACTGGCACTTAAATTAAGGGTCGGATAAAAAGGCACAAATGGGTTTGGGCTTCCTAACAACAATCAATTTACAAGCTGTGCTAATAATAGTTTGTGTGCGTATGTTTTTTTTTATTAATTCCTGTGCCTGCTCGCTGTAAGGACACGTGCATATGGGATTAACTTTTACGTGCATTTACGTTGTCTGTTGTTACACTCACAGCCATATGAGTTTGCAGGTACGCTTGCCTTGCAAGCAAGATCTCGTGCTTACAGAGGTTACTTTCAGCTCTTCCGGCCAGGGAAATTAAGAGAAGGCATATCCTCAAGAAAAAAAAAAAAATGCCCCCGTCACTAGCGAGTTCTCTTCTTCTTCGTCCACTTCTACACTCAATATCTCGGTGCTGTCTCCAGATCAAGTCGGATGCGTTGGACTGCAAGATGCATACACGACGACACAACGCAACCATGTCCTTTTTAGGGCGAACGCGGAAGAAGAGGAAGAAGTTCTCTCTCTATGGACCGTGTTCTAAAGACGTGTACGAAACAGTAGTGGGTACTTTCCAGGAATGTTCCATTTACCTGGTGGAACCCCCGAATCTGGAACCTACTGCTCAACAGATTCACGTCAAAGTCACTAATATACGAAATCTCCCAATAATTAGTTTTAAATGTGTGACGCTTGCTAACTTTAGACTTAATTGGGTGCTTCTGTTAAGTACTTGTATATTTAATATCTATCTAAAATAACACACTTAACATACGGTTAAAGAAGCATATTTAGACGCTAAAGATACAATTATATATTCTAGACGGCCAGAAAATAAATGAAGTTATAAGAGACGCTGCAGAATGAAAAACATGTATATCTTGTCTTGTCTTCTATCTCCTTGGAACTGTGAGTTGGTGCTGTTTGCAGCCGATGCTGTGAAGATGTTGAGACACAGCATCCTGCTGGCTTGGGGGCGGATTATAGCGGCTACTTTCTTTATTCAAGTCCTGAATGGAGCTAAAAAAAAGGGGGGGGGTGTAATACTTCTTTAGCATGCTCCACCACCGTGGAAACTACGCCGTTCCCTGCCCTGTTAGCCAAGCTAGGCCTGTTATTGAGGGTACCGAAGAAGAGGTGGGACAGGGTCGTGGTCAGCTATGGTTCGAAAAGCCTGATGCTAGCATGTCAGTTATGGGTCGCTGACTGCCAAAACGGAAAGCCTTTTCGTCCCCATAAAGAAAAATAGCTAAAAACCGTTGGAAGAAAAAGAATCAAAGTACGTTGTGCGAATACAGATGCTATGGTCTGTACCGAGAGATCTATGAAACCTGACTTTTTTTTTTCTCTGAAATATTCAGTGAAGTCGGTGGAAGTATGTCAATTCTTATCTAAACGCCCGACTGCTCTATTTTATTTACCGTCCACCGGCACAGCCCACCGTCTAACGACAAGATGCCGCAACTCTCCCATCAAGAAGCATCTTTAGATTACGCCGAATGCGAGCACACCTGTATTGTCTCAGCCTGCCACACAACCCTAACTGCACATG
Source organism: Achatina immaculata (assembly GCA_009760885.1). Taxonomy (NCBI): domain Eukaryota; kingdom Metazoa; phylum Mollusca; class Gastropoda; order Stylommatophora; family Achatinidae; genus Lissachatina; species Lissachatina immaculata. The sequence continues at coordinate 9,071,285 of CM019708.1, forward strand.
CGAGACAGGTATACAGACTCCTGAGCATATTCTGCAGCGCTGCCCCATTTGCCAAGAAGCCTGAACTGGCCACAAGGAGCCGAACAACGTAAGACAAACTTTCGGAAGCAAAGCATGACCCCCAAAGGACGACGCGGTTTAACCAGAATATATATATATATATATATCTTCATTCATTCATTTGCATGTCCCTTGCGGAACATTGCCTCCCAAACAGCACTCCTGTAGGCATCTCGGTTGTGAGCAAGATGGCCTGCTGCTGCTGCGTCTATTTGCAGATCGTCAACGATTTCTATATATCTTAGAAGAAGAATTTACAAGAGTGTTTATTGCTTTCTAGACTGATGTAGTACTCTGGTCTATTTATACCGCCAATTTTGTTTTTAGTGCGCTTTTTTTAAAAATAGCCACTCAAACTAACTTCACTTAACCAGTTAAATTCTACGGACACATTATCTTTAACCAGCTGCACACGTTAAATTCTACAAACTACACATTATCTTCTTTCGTGGTTATCATTGCAAACTTTGTATGTGCAAAAGGAAGAAGAATGCTTGACCATTTTAACTCATGAGCTATCCACAAGGTTATGGATACTGCAAGCTGTACTGTTTTTAATGACATACTGTAACAGATAAACAGGACATGATCACATCTGCTATCATCTTACTGTAAAGGAAACACTGCTACGATAAGGCATTTTGTCCCCATCTTTCAAGTATATCAAAGAGCTATGTATCAAGTTGTACTGTTTAACGACATATTGTAACAAACAGGACATGATACATCATCTTGCTATAAAGCATTTTGTGCCCATCTTTCTTTTGAGCATACCAAAGAGCTAAGTATTAAATTTTCATTTATTTTTCATATTTTTATCTTCTGTGTTGTTCCTGTATGTGGTCCTTGACAAAGGCATTTTGCTGAAATATTGGATTGCTGCATGTTCTTCATTTATATGTGCTCATCTTACTTTCTACAATTCTCATTTCTGCCAACTTTCTTCACTGTCTTTTTGTAAAACTGAACTATATGGCCATGTCAAAATCCACTACTATCATCTCCCAAGCTTGTAAAATTAATCAACAGTTTTAATAGTATTTCAGTTCATCAGAAAAGCTGATGGCCTGCACACCATTAACACAATTGAAAACTAAACAAAGGCATGTTTGTTTGTTTTTTAATCAGAATCATGTTTAATGACTCCTCCTCAATTTCTGAGACAATGAGGCATGGGACACTGGAAACCATATCTTGGAAAGGCTAAGCTGCAGATTATCCCACACTGAAAGGCATCACATCTCATCAAATCAAAACGGGTTCTAACTCAGGTGTACCGGGAACGTCTTTTTACACAGTGGAGCGCCAACAAAACTTATGTAAAAGTTCGTTTTTTTTTCCATGCATCAACAATTCATCAATGACTCCATCGAGTTACAACTTATTCACTGCTATGTCATTATCATCATCATCATGTGCCGTGCCGACTGGCGTTGGCTATTATGCTTCTCCAGAGTACATGATCCTTCATGCAGGCCATCAGTTCAGTTGGTGATCTCCTCTCACACCATCCCGTCAGACTGTCCAGTATCATTTCTCTTGGTCTTCCTCTTGATCTTCTTCCTTCTATTTTTCCTGTTGTTATAATATTTTCAATTCCCCCTCTTCTCATTGCATGTCCTATGAAAGTACATTGTCTCTCTCTTATCTTTTTGACAAGGTTTTTTGTCTCTCCAGCTCTTCTCATACATTCTTCATTAGTTATTTTTGCTGTCCAGGGGATTCGCACCATTCTTCTTATAAACCACATTTCTGCTGCTTCCAATGCTTTTTGTGCAGACTTGCCTACTGCCCATGATTCATGTCATTATATGTTGATAAAATGATGGCAAAAGAAATGAAAGTTTGCATACCCCTTACTCTCATTCGGTGACACTGTTATGTTGTGCACAAAAAAAGTACAAAATTATGGTATTTTACGATCACCCATCTTTGTGTACGACTGTCTAGCGATTCTAAGTATCAACCATGAAAAGGCCATTCACATTCCGGTCTGCTTTAGTCATTTGTTATACCCGTAGCTTATGTGAAACTTTAGAAATGGAATGCGTGGCTGTTGGGATTGTTTTAAAAGTATATAACAGGTTTAGTGCAACGAGAAGTCTTTTTCATAGTCCTCAGTGACAAGATTTATCTTTCTGATGTGTTGGAATGGCGGATCTAGACCAGAACTACGAGTTTTAAAAACTACAACATTCACTTTCTTCCCGACTAAGGTTATCGTCTGCTACATTAGTTTCATTTCCAAACATTACATTTTCAACTACTCACCTGCTGTGCAACAGGTTCCAATATACTTTCAATCGTCTTCGTGTGGAAGACAGGCATCTTGGTGAATCCTTACTGCTCGCAAATAGGAATATTAGTCCTGATATGAATGTCAGAACCACAAGAAAATTTGTTTGGCCCTGTTGCACCGGTTCAGCACACCATGTCCAGCACGCGAACACACAGAGATGGCCGCTTTCCGGAAGCCGTGTTTACGAATGCAAGGTCAGCGGGTCAAGTGATTGCAATCCTTCACTTTCAAGAGGTATCACTATAAGCTGTTCAAAGGTTATTTACAATTCAACATAAAAATACCGACGATTCAGTTTAAAACTTCACTGCATTACGAGTTGTAAATATTACCTGCCTTCCATATAAGGAGAGATTTTTGGGATGTGACCTTTTCGGGCGCTTCCATTTTCAATTTGTAAGGGGTGCAAGGTTTTCAAACTAAAATATGTGCTTTAATATTCCAAATTTGTCATACAATAATGTTTTCTTCTAAACATGTTGCTTTATCGCTTCAATAATATTTAGATTGTAGATTATAGTGCATATTATTCGCGATCTCTTTCCACTTCAGCAGAACTATTATCGTCTAACATTCACTCCTGATTACTACCACTCCTCTGACAGTTTGCGTGTTTGAGCGGTGAATTGAAAAGTTTAAAGTTCGAAGGCTAAAGTTCAAATAGCGCAATGAGATGTGAGACACCGGCATATCAATTGATTTACTGTGCTAAACAATCCACGCGGAATTTGCATTAACCATTTTTTTAAAAAATAATATTAATTTTCTCGTATATCATATAACTTTTATCTTCTCTCTTCCTTACCGTTTGGATATAAAGTTTTCGCTCAATACCTTCGAAATACTGTAAGTACAGCTGACTTTATGACTTATTCCCCATTTTGAAAGCTGTCACAGAGTGCGAAGCGTCTACCCACCGCTTCAGGTCATTAGTTGTTGTACACCATACTCCTTTCTCATTACCTCTTCTTCTCCCCCTCTCCCACCCACTCCTACCCTCAAAAGCTCTCTCTCTCTCTCTCTCTCTCTCTCTCTCTCTCTCTCTCTCTCTCTCTCTCTCTCTCTCTCTCTCTCTCTCTCTCTTGTCCCATGGACACACTTTCAAGATCATTTAAAACTATTACTACAGTACATGACTAGGATGTATAGTCTAATTTCACTTTCTGGCATGATATATTTTCAGATAAAATGATTTAAAATACTTTCTTCCACACATTTACTTTTGAAAGAAAACATAATTGCTAGATTAGAGAGGATAAAAATTGTAAGTCCCTTTTTAATGCATGACTCATACCACATCCTTTCATTCATTTATTGTGTGCCAGTGTCGGTTGGTGTTGAGATCATGGTTCCACTTCATTCTGTACCTTCACATGTGTTTCGGAACGCTTCGGTTGCTTTCTTTTTCCGGACTGCGTAGTTAGCTCATTCAGATATCTTTCTTCTGGTCTCCCTATCCTCTCCCACCCCCGGTTTTGTTTTGTTTTTTCAGCGTTTTCTGGCTTATGGATTTTTATGACACCTCGCACAAGATTTGGTTGTCTTTTCCTCGTTTTAATTAGTTACCATTTGATATACAAATTCTCTGGGAACTTTTTTCTTTCTGTCAAGAATATATGTTGTATATTTCTGCAAAATTCTACCTCTGTTTATTTTTTTTTTATTTATTTCATTCGAAACTCACTTCGAATCCTAAAATCTTTCCATCGGTTCCAAAATTCTGCCTCCGCTAACAACCCCGCGCTTACTGAATATCACTACCCAAGGATATGTGATGACACAAGGATATGTGATGACACAAGGATATGTGATGACACAAGGATAAGTGATGACACAAGGATATGTGATGACACAAGGATAAGTGATGACACAAGGATAAGTGATGACACAAGGGTATGTGATGACACAAGGATATGTGATGACACAAGGATAAGTGATGACACAAGGATATGTGATGACACAAGGGTATGTGATGACACAAGGATAAGTGAAGATACAAGGATATGTGATGTGGTATATGTTGATTTGTATTATTCATTTTATTGGGACAAATGTATTTTTCCACTGCACTTGTCTTCTTTCGTTCATGTGCTGAAGAAAGTCTTCCACTTCCTCGTTTTATCTGGCACTGCTGCTTCGTTCTCTCAGGTAAAAAAAAACGTCCTACCTGTTTGGCAGTGCAGATAGTACTTCCTGCATCAAGTTTCATTTACATTGTTTTATTAAACACGGTCCACGCATAGGATACTGCATATGAAACTGTACGGATATTATCGACCAACAAAACAATCTTGATCGTGCACAATGTGTATGGTTACATTTTAAAAATACGAAACACTTTGGAACTGAAAATAAAAAGGTCTTCTGAAATGTGATTCTTAAGGATGTTTCGAATTCCATGGACAGCCAGAAAGATACGTGAAGACGTATTATAGCAGCCAAAAGAGCATCTCAAACTAGTGCCGTTCATGAAAAAAGGACAATATAAATTTCTCGGACACATCAGCAGACGTGAAAGACTCGAAAAGATTGGTCATGGCTGGAAAGATAAATGGCAAAAGACAGAGAGGGCGGAGAAGGCAGAAACACCTGATTTGCCTGACTGCCTGGTTTGGCGGGAAAACTGCAATAGAAAGGGCGGATAGAGCGAAATGGGGAGAGATGGTCGTCTATGTCTGTTGGCATGGCACTATCTGAATGACTCAAAACTATGAACACCCCTGGCGTTATAATTTGTTTCCCCATCCCTTTATTTAATTTGAGGTGTATTCAATTTTTTTTTAAAGTTAAGCGCAGCATAATCCAAACGACTTTTCTCTTAGCACGTTTTCCTCCATTCTCTTGGGGTCGTCAGCATTAACTTTACTCAACAGAATTATTTGGTTAACTTAGTGGTTAAAAAATCCGGTGGGATTTTTATTCTGGTACACACTGAAAAAAGGCCCCAGGATTCACCCAGCTTCTAAATATGGGGACCAGGAGATTCTGGGAAGTTAAACCGCGAGGCATGATACTGAACATATTATGCTTTCATGTGTCGAAAGTCATAGAAAATAGGTCCTAACACCGTATTCCATAATATGTCTTTATCATCATCATCATCAATGTGCCGTGCCGACTGGCGTTGGCTATTATGCTTCTCCAGAGTACGCGATCCTTCATGCATGCCATCAGCTCAGTTGGTGATCTCCTCTCACACCATCCCGTCAGACTGTCCAGTATCATTTCTCTTGGTCTTTATGGAAACTGGAATTTTACCTTTACAATAGAATTACTATAGTAGATAACTCTGAATTATGCCCGATTTTACTCCAATGTGTTATTGCCCCTGAAAGCACTTCAATCAAGCATTCAAAATCAACTTTGCCTGATAATGCGAGGCGGATAAAGGAAAAGAGAAGAGACGAAACACGGGACGGATCTTTCATTCATTTGCATGTCCTTTGCCTCCCTAACTTCTCTCCTGTAGGCTTCTCGGTTGTGAGCAAGATCCCCTGCTGCTGATGCATCCATTTGCAGATCATCGATGCCTTGCAGCCATCTTCGCCTTGGTCTTCCACTTTCTTTTCCTCATGAAACTGACAAGACAATCTTCTCTAGATTCTCAAGACGTTTAATGTGTCCAAAATATTTAAGTTTTCTTTCTTTAATTCTCTTTACCAGCCAGCCATCTTCAGTATGGATTTATTTGTTCTTTTTTTTGTGTTCATGATATTTGAAGAACTCTTCTGTAGCATTTACATTCAAAGGCATTAATATGTTTCTCAGCTGTTAAGTGTCCAGGTCTCACAGGCATATGTTGTGATGGGAAATATGCATGGCCTTAAAAATCTTACTTTTGTAGTTCTGTCTGTTCCTCTCCACAGATTCTTTGTTGTTTTACTTTTTGAAGAGCGATAGATGTCCTTTTTTTAATTTCCCTTATTGTATCTCAATTATTAGTTAGTAGTGATCCAAGATATTCAAAACTCTCCATTTTTTCCTCATTAATACATATTTCAGCTGCCTTGTTTGTTTTGTCAGCTGTCATCAACTTAGCTTTCTTCGCATTAAGATAGAGGTTTTGCTCTTCACTGCTCTTACAGACTGATATAATTAGTTTTTCCATTCCTTTTTGTGTTGTGGACAGTAATATTGTGTCATCAGCATATCTAAATCTCCAATTATTATGGCATCGTAATATTCTTTGTCTACATTAGCTAACATTCCTCATATTTTCAGTATGTAAGTTAAATAAGTAAAGCAACAATATGCACCCTTGACGGACCCCTTGTTTTATGTCAAACCAAGTTGTTTCACCATTTATTTTTACTGCTGCCTGTTGGTCTAGATACGGCAGTGATGTTAATTGTATCAAATTTCATTTTCCAAGATTCTTTAGCTAAAAAGGTGCATCACAAGATGTGGTACCATGTAAAGCTATGAGTAACTGAGAAAAAAAGTTACAGGGTTATTATAACTGCACACTGGACAAATCAGTAAGTGCCTTAATTTACCTGTCACTGGGTATGTAGCACCAGAATGAAACCTGAGAAACTGGAGATGATGTACAAGGCTTATCTTTACTTCCTCTCTTCCCTGCAGACTCTTTGGTCTGTCTGATCAACACTTCTAGACAGTTCACCGAGTCTTGGACAGTCCATGAACAGAAACTCAATGGATCAATAAATATCCACTAATGTAAAGTGAAATATTCAAGTCTAGTATGAAACGTTTTATAGTTTGTTTTCAAGCAAGAAGTTTCAGATTTTGGTAGTCATTACACTACAGGCTGCTTCATTGTTTAGTTAAGTGTGGGACAGTACTGAAATCTACTGATAAATATCTTTACTTCATCTGTGTTATGATACTACTGTTGCTTCTTTCTCAGACAGACACCCAAGATGGATATCTGAAGAATGAGGTTAATCCACCTCACACTGTCAACATCATCATATAGCCATATTGGCTGTTTTTTTTTTTTTGCTTCTCATCTTGCAGCAGATGTCATTTTTCCAGTTGCTCAAATGCTCATCAGTTGTGACAATCTATTTTGGGCCGTTAAAGTCTCTGATCCAAGTATAGCAAAGTACCTCGTAACTAGAATTATGAATATATTTTAATTATAATAGTTAACATCAAATAAGAGCAGAAAAGTTAGGTAGGAAACTTAAGAGCAAGGTAGAAAACCAATTCCCACGACACTAGTAACAGACCATTACGACTGGACGCTGACAAAGGTAAACGGAAGAAACAGACAAATAGAAAAGGCAGACACAATGATGCCGAGATGAGGGAAATGCTAAAGAAGGACGCTCGGAAGTAAAATAGTCCAGTCAGCACCTGAAATATAAGAATAGGTTGACTGACAGTTACTGGCCGATAGACCCCAAACGTATGAGAACTTGCCAGAGGTGAAAAAAACTGGACAGTGGTGCTAGACGGACTTTAGAAAAGCCTGCAAACTGGACAGAACGAATGGAGATATGGACTAGCAGTCAGTAAACAAGTACAGGTAGAAAGTGCCACAGACAAAGGGCTGGACATTTAACAACACTAACCTGACAGGTTATGACTCAAGAACCAATCAGGACACATATAGAAACCAGTGGAGATCTAGGGGCGGAACAGAAATACTGATTGGTCAGTCCATCAAGCTGGACTTCAAGATAAAAAGAGGGACCATAGAGGATCGGAAGAGGTATGCACAACGACTTGGTAGCAGATCTAAAACTCAAGACACCACAAAACATGGACACTCAAGTAAATTGAGGCAAAGAAAATTGTGCAGATAGAAGTGCACTTTGTGCAAAATAGAGAGATATGTAAGCACATAGTCATGCTGATGTGATGAAACGAGCTAGTTTGATAGTCTTAGGAGAGCTAGTGAATAGATGACGATACAATGAGTAGGGAACAGCAATATCTGGACTTATATTTCACTGACAATTCATTAAGAGGTCCAGGTAGACCAGACTAATCTGCATATTAAGATTGAATTCGTTGATGGCTTCTGAGAAAGACAGAGATAAACTTCATAAATGCTCGAATGATCCAGATTTATATGCATATTAAGATTTGAAGTTATTGTTTATGATTTTCATACGAACTGGTGGAAATTCGATGTACATGTTAACAGAGACAAATGTGTAAATAAAACTTGTATTTACTGTTCTGGCCAAACGGACTTCACAGTATTTGAACTTGTGTAAGATTTTTTTGATGTGAAGACATTCTGTATAACAGTACATCAATATAAAACTTAATAAAAGGAAGACAGAAATATTATATGAGCAGCATATTTTCAAAGGTGCACACCCACACTAAGCATTCTGTTTTGCACATGTCCCTTCTGCAAAACTTTATAGCACAAATTTGTACAAGTACAGAGTTATATAAATGAAGAGCTGATTGTAAATAAAACCTTGTATTTTATAATGCAATTATTACTTTTGTAAAAAAAAATGTGTAATTTTCAGATCTGGTAAACTGATTTTCTGTCTGATGTTAACAACCTCAGATAGTGGTAATTAATTACTTTGTTGTAAAGGTCAGCCAACACAAACTAAAGGCATATTTTGCAACCCCCCCCCCCTTACACACACAAACAGTATAAGATTTTGGCAGCTATGAATAAACAACAAATAACTGAGCAGTATACCACAAATTTATTCTGCACGAAACTTTATAAGCAGTTGTACAAAAATTGACAAACAACTTGTACAAGAAATGTTAGACAACAATATGTATAACAGTTAAAGAAAGGAAGATGATGAAGTGTGTCATGTATAAGAAAATATGGTCAGAACACACGCAGAAGCATTAACAAAGTTAACATCAAGTAGAAAACTGATGAACGGTCTAGTATTCCTCTCCCTCTTCTGCACCTTCAGCATCTCCAGAGTCAACGCCGACCTCTTCATAGTCCTTTTCCAAAGCTGCCAGATCCTCTCTGGCTTCAGAGAACTCTCCCTCCTCCATCCCCTCACCCACATACCTGTGGATAAAGTTAACATTACAATACACACCTGCGGATAAAGTTATCAACATAATATACAACCGCAATGTGTTCCCCCCTCCTGCCCCCAAAAAATCAATACCCACTTATTCTCTAATATACTGACAACAATAAAAATAATTACATGCTGCATTTCACCACCACATTACTATGAAACAGAAACTGGATATTTACAAGTAGTCCCTGGTCTGTGACCAAGCACTAGATGAGAAACACATGGATGAACTCTTCTACAATTACCTCTTCAACTCTCTCCTTGTGTATGCAACATTTGTAGTTTCAGATAAACTTACCAGTGAACGAAAGCTCTCTTGGCATACATGAGGTCAAACTTGTGGTCAAGTCGAGCCCAAGCTTCAGCAATGGCCGTGGTATTGCTCAACATGCAGACTGCTCGCTGTACTTTGGCCAAGTCACCACCAGGAACAACTGTTGGAGGCTGGTAGTTTATACCAACCTTGAAAATAAACCATTACAGCTTTAACATTCAAGTGCAGCTGTTAACATGACTCATAAGGAAAAAAAACCCAGCAATAACATGATTTAATATTCAAGCACGAACTTAATATAGGCAAGGAGAGTAACTGCAGTGTACAGATGTGAACTGTGCCATGCTGGGAGAGGGGAGGAGAGAGAGAGAATGAGCATACTTTATTTTCAAAGGGTTAAAAATCATGCACGCTGGCTCATCTAACATTCTGCCCTTCATTATACACCTCTCATTCAGTCACAGTCATTCAGCATTTGATAATGAGCACAATAAGCATGAAGAAGCAAATGAATACATAATTAAATAATAAACTATCTCTTGTCCATATGCTCCACACTCTGGTTATTAAACTACCTGAAATGAATTTAATTACATTCTCACATTCATTCAAAACTAACATACTTATAGAAAAGTAGTATAAAATACGCAACAGCAAGGTGTACTTTAAACTTAGCCAATACATATACGTTGTGTGTCTAATATTTTCGGCAAATGGAATCACAAAATAAAATATATAAATAAATTACTTTTATTGGCCTTCAAAATAATTGCCATCCTTTACAACACACTTTTGGCAATGTTCGTAACGTGTCTGAAACTGTCAGCACAGGCCTCTTTAGGAACTGATCACAGAACTGCTGTTACATGTTCTTGCACTGCCGCCACATCCGCCTTTCATAATGCTTTTCAGACAGGAAAACAGGAAGAAGTCTGCAGGTGCCAGATCAGGGGAGTAAAGTGGATGCTTTACAACAGGTACACCATGCCAAGAACTGGTGCACATAGATGTCTGTGGTTCTGCGTGACAACTGATTCGACCGTGGCTCATCCACAGTTGTATCCTTCCCGTTGTGAAAGCCTTAGAACCAGTCGTGAATGCATTTTCTGCTTATGGCTTCCATACTGGTCATTTGCACCACCATTTCATGCGTCTGTTTTCCCCAACTTGATGCCCACTCCTAGCTCTAATGCACTGTGATCTCACCTATCACACTGACTACGTTCGACTGCCTGCAGTGGGTTTATCCTGTAGAGTCATGTGTATTTCATGCTAGGTGCCCCTTCTCAATGTGTCTGTGGAGAGCCATGCACCTGGCCCATGTTGCCGTTGAGATATCGGACCAATCACTGAACTTTTTAGACACACATCATATATGCAAGTACACGCAGAGACAGTCAACCAACCAGCCAGACAGGCAGAGAGAGAGAGAGACTCAGTGCTCCTGGAAAAACTGCAACTGCAAAGAACATGACTTCAATGTAAGTGTCTATTATTTGTTGATCCTTTCAAAGTTTCATTTCTTCACTTAAAATATCTGTTCTGTCTTTTGTATTATCCCGAAAAAAAATGTATATTTAATTACAAATCAGATAACAGAATGAGGACTAGTGTGTGTTCTGAAAAGCTCTATCAGATTCCTGAACTCACCTTGAAACCAGTAGGGCACCAATCCACAAACTGAATAGTACGTTTGGTCTTGATTGTAGCAATGGCTGCATTAACATCCTTAGGTACAACATCACCACGGTACAGCATACAGCAGGCCATATACTTGCCATGACGGGGGTCACACTTCACCATCTGATTGGCTGGCTCAAAGCAAGCATTGGTGATCTCGGCAACAGATAATTGCTCGTGATAGGCCTGATAAAATGTAAGCAGCAATAAATAAAGCAGCTCAAGCCAGTATAGTTCAGCACTGCACACAAATCAGCCCAACTTAAATTAAGCTGCTACCTAATAGTGAATTTTCATAACAGTCTAATGAACAGTTATTTTCTCTATGAGCTGCAATGAATAACCGATTACAAAAAGAAAAAAAATTTCTAAATATGCAATGTTGGCTAAATTTTTATATATATATGTATATACTTTTTTTTGTATGCCCAAAGTTATGCTAAATCTAGATATCCATTTCTGATAAATTTTCTTCTGGCCCATATTGTGTAGTTATGATTCTGACTACACCAGGTGCGCTGAATATAGATCTAGAAGTCTAGCAGCCTATGATCAATGAGTCAGTTCTAAACAACACATATGAACAAGATATACAAAGCTGAAGACATTAACTGCGACAATGATGGTAAAATATATCTATAAAGCTGTCCCGTTTCAACATCTCAGAAAACCCAATAAAATTACTTCCTGGCATGTCAACTAAGAAAAAAAAACATATACCTTTTCTGCAGAAATAACAGGAGCATACGTGGCTAATGGGAAGTGAATACGTGGGTAAGGCACCAAGTTTGTCTGGAACTCGGTCAAATCAACATTTAAAGCACCATCAAACCTGCAGATAATTAAATTAATAGATACAAACTGGTCTGTTAAAACAAAGTGTTTCTAACTACATGTCTGTGTTATGAGGACAATGATGATGGGACTTGATTCTAATAGCAAACCATCTTGTTAAGCACCAGAAGCATAGGTCAATCCTCACCATTCAGTGTGTCAGTTAAGACAACAAATATTTATACCAGCACTTGTAACAAGACATTGTTCAGCCTTTTTTTTTTGTTGCTTACCACAACAACTGCAGAGCTTCTCTCTAAATCTTCAGTGTAAAGCTTTTTTTGTGTGTGTGTGTGTCTCTCTCTAGGCTACATGCGTAGATTATGCAGTGTCCTATAATTGTGGTACTGACCACATCACTTTCATGTGCTGAAGCTTGTAGAAACATGGATCTAACACATTATCCCCAATATACCTGAAACAGGAATTTTACTCTACCTTTTTTTAATATAGATGCCATGTTGTGGATAAGTGTAGGAGGGGCATTTGTCAATTTTCACTGGCTTGAGCATACAGTTTGAATGTTGGAGATTCACACTGCTTACCTTCAATTTGTCTGAAGTTTGAGTGGGCGTTAACTCAAAATGGTCCCAGGACTGTAGACTTTACCATAAATACTCGGTAAAACGGCCAGCCATGGTTGAAGTCAAACACAAAAAAATGTGAACTCTGAATGTGCTATATATAATTTTCCAATACCACAAAACAAAATTATTGGTTGAAAAGCACTTTAAATACCTGAGAGAAGCAGTGATAGAGGACACAATCTGCCCAATCAAACGATTCAGATTTGTGTACGAGGGCCTCTCAACATCCAAGTTTCTGCGACAAATATCGTAGATGGCCTCATTGTCTACCATGAAAGCACAGTCAGAGTGCTCCAATGTTGTGTGTGTTGTTAGAATGGAGTTGTAGGGCTCAACAACAGCAGTAGACACCTATTGTGAAATTTTTTTGGGTTCAAATTAATACAGTAAAAACAAGTTGAATCATTTCCTGTTTAGTTCTACAATATTTGAAGTTTTAAAATACTATTTCCTGACATCTAGCAAGAAGAAAAGTCAGAGCAATAACTCAAAGAAAGGAAATAAATAAAAACATGAGAACACCAACACTACACATATGACAATTAACAACATCTACAAAGAACACAATCTATTTTGGCTAAAATGCAACCCATTTTATAAATTTTTTAAAAGTGCCCCTGCAATGAATCAGGACTGAGTGGAATATTTCCTACACCTACAAAATATATGAAGACGGGGGAAAAAAAAAGTTTCAAATCAAGCTATAGGACAATATCAACAATCTAAGGTGGACTGTCATGTTTTTTAGGGACATCAAAGTTCAGAGAGAAAACAAGGAAGAAAAATGCTCTTGAAGGAAAATATGATCTTGAAGGTCTTTAAACCTAGCACATCACATAATGAACCTGGCATGGACAAAACAACACAAAAAATACTGCTCACCACGAGCACACACACCAGCAGCTGCTTCACTGACAAAGAGCAGCATCATGTACAATTTACAGTGTGAGTGTGGGGTTTCTAAACTATTCATCATTTATTCACCATTTCTGTTTATCATATGAAAGTAAATGTTTCTCTAATGGTACTAGAAAAGACTACTACAAGCAAAGACTGCATTTCAGAGAATGAGAAACATATTAGCTAACACATCTTTATCAATGAATGTTAGAAAACGGGTCCTAAAATGCTATATTGAACCTATCTTGTTATATGGAAGTGAATCATGGACAATAGGCAAGTCTGCACAAAAGTCATTGGAAGCAGCAGAAATGTGGTTTATTAGAAGAATGTTGCAAATCCCCTGGACAGCAAAAATAACTAATGAAGAATGTATAAGAAGAGCTGGAGAGACAAAAAAACCTTGTCAAAAAGATAAGAGAGAGACAATGTACTTTCATAGGACATGCAATGAGAAGAGGGGGCATTGAAAATATTATAACAGGAATAATAGAAGGAAGAAGATCAAGAGGAAGACCAAGAGAAATGATACTGGACAGTCTGATGGGATGGTGTGAGAGGAGATCACCAACTGAACTGATGGCCTGCATGAAGGATCGGGTACTCTGGAGAAGCATAATAGCCAACGCCAGTCGGCACGGCACCTGATGATGATGATGAAAGGTACTAATAGCAAAAACAACATTAAAAAAAATTATCAACCCCTTGAATGGTACCATGAACCCTTATTTTGGTGATCACCGGTGTATGTGAAGATGACATAGTTTGCACTGAAAGAGGTGGATTCCTGGAAATGGAATGTCTAGGTTGATGTCATCTCAATTCCGCTCTGGCTGCTTCAGGATCACACACTTCGAAGATTGGGCAACTGAGATATTTCATAGTCAAGTTTATCTGCTCATCCACAGCCCAAAGTTCTGTGATGTCATTTCCCCTTCTAAAGTGCTTTTCCATAACAACATATGCCTGTGAGACCCGGACACTTAACAAAACAGCTGAGAAACACATAAATGCCTTTAAATGTAAACGCTACAGAAGAGTTCTTCAAATACCACGGACACAAAAAAGAACAGATATATCCATACTACAAGAACTTAATACTGAAGAAGGCTGGCTAGTAAAGAAGATTAAAGACAGAAAACTTAAATATTTTTGGACACATTAAACATCATGAGAATTTAGAGCAGACCGTCTTGGAAGGGTACATAATGGGAAAAAGAAAGAGAAGAAGACCAAGGCGAAGATTGCTGCAAGACATCGTTGATGATCTGCAAATGGATGCATCAGCAGCAGGGGATCTTGCTCACAACCGAGAGGCCTATAGGAGTGCTATTAGGGAGGCAAAGTTCCACAAGGGACATGTGAGTGAATGAAAGTGCTTTATATATGTTTTGAGGCTAATCCTAATAAGTCTACTTTCATGCTCTCAATATCTCATCTATGTCTTGACCACCTCCAACAACATAAGAATCAGTTCAATCACTCTTATATTCTGAACAAAAAAAAAAAAAAAAGAAATCAATACTTTCTCCTGCTAAAAACTTGTAGTCACACAATCTTCTAGAAAGCTAACAAATGCAACCTGTGATGCTGAGTTAAAGCTGAGCTATACCTGTGGAGCTGGGTACACTGAGAACTCCAACTTGGACTTTTTGCCGTAGTCAACGGAGAGTCGCTCCATGAGCAGAGAAGTGAAGCCAGATCCAGTGCCTCCGCCAAAACTGTCACATAATCAAATACAAGTGCACACTGAAGTATATTCACATCACACTACATATAATCAGTCTGCAAAGATATTTCAACAATGCTTTCATAAAGAAACGTATCACACCTTTACCTGCCTTTGCTACTCAGAAACTAACATCATTCTCATGTACTAGAGAAATATATCAAAGATAAAAAAATCCATTTCCAATACAGGCAGAAACGTCTACTAATTAGAGCATTTACATGTCCTGAAAATTAGTGTTAGCAAAAGAGAAATGTAAATACTGGGGAAAATCCAAGTGAATAATGAATATCAATACAAAAGCAGCAAATTTTTGTGTGCCAGACAAGAAAAATAACAAGGAACAGAAAAATGAAAACTGGACATAACAGGAAAAATTGCTCACCATAAGAGGAGGAAACACTTGCAGTGAAATAAATAATTTGGCTTAGACCAAACATCAGACCAGATTCTATCTTGAGAAACATGGCAAATTTTTGGGTGCATGAACATCTTGTGAAAACAGGGAAATATGCATAAAAAAATCATACACAAGGCACACCCACTGAATATACTTCAACATCTGGGTGTCTTTCATGACATGTGATCAGGTTTGATATCTCATTGGAACAGGTGCAAAATATGTTTATTAAAACTTTCCATATTTTTTTTTGTTCAATAAATGGTACAATTCTTTAGACCAGCAGTTTCCAATCTTTTCTGAGGGCAAGCCACCAAAAATTTTTTAAATGATTTGACAAGACGGACAAACCAAGTCAAGGGGAATAAATTCAGTGAGGACACTAAAAATAAAAAGGGGGGTATGAAGCAGGGTTGGCAATCAGTTAGACAAATGGCCCAGGTAAGAGAGCGGTGATACGAATGACCCAGATGGGGGAGGTGAAGACAAAAAGAAAAGACGGGGAGAAGAAGACAAGTTAGCAATTTGGCAGGCCAGTTAGCAGTTTGGCGACTCCAGTTTGCTTTCCTTGACTGTCACAGATCAATGTAGTTAGTTTGTTTAGACCTACTCACTTTGTGTGTAAGAAGTGGTGTGACACTAAACAAGACATACTGCACTAACAATTAATGAGGTCATTAGCACTGCACAAAGGCAGAATTCAGTCTATGCTGGCACCTGTCTGGACAAAGTTGACATTCATCGCATGAAGTGGAGAATTAAGTTAGATACTATAACACTCAACTTCTTTCTCAGCACCTGTGCTCATAATAAACTGTAGTTCAATGCCAATCAGAAGCCTGACTTGTGGATTCTGTCATGTACTGAGTCCTGAGTGTTGTCGGCTAGGGTCAGCCTGATGACGGGATGCACTTTCGCTAATGTTACCTCTAGAAGATGATTTATGATTTACACTGAGGCTGCAGCGAGATTTGAGAAGTAAACATGATATCACTCTCAGCACTGTGGCCACGAAGTTGCATCTAACTTTATACTCCTGACTTGTAATCATCAAGTACTCAACTATATAGCAACACTACTACATCCACAATTACCATCATGTCTCACAGCATTAACATAAGCACCTGTTGTTTTTTTTTTTTTTTCAGTTCATGTTTATGGTTAGTTGTTTCTGTTTAGATGCTATTTAATTCCCTTGCTGTTTTACTGCTCTACTGAGGACTTTGTTTACAAATGCAGTCTTTGATGTTCTCAATAAATTCAGTTAATTTCACACACCAGTAGTCACCCTGATAACAGTAAATGTTCTCCTCTCACTCTTCCTGATAATACCTGGCTCTCTGTGACAGTTTTCAACATTCCCAATTAACAATACACTGAGATTTGAGTTTTTAACATTCCCAATTAACAATACACCGAGATTTGTCACAAAGAGTTCATAAAAAATTCTTGACTGTTAATCAACTGTACTAAATAAACTAAGTCCTTTTCAGAGATTCACTCATTCCTTCTTTTTTTTTTTTTTTCCACCTTTAATTTTTCAGAGATTATCTGCTTCTATAAATTCACTTTATCACTTATGCAAGAAATCTTGTCTTTTCTTTTATGATGTGAAGTTTTCAATATTATGAAGCTTTTTTGAGAAACTACTGTTTGTTGTTTTACTTGCCTTTGGCACATTTTTCTCAAAAAAAAAAAAAAAAACTCAACATTTTAGCTGGCTGCAAAATTTTTATTGTTGCTGCTTCATCTGTGTGTATATTTCTCTGCTCTTTTCTCAATTTTCCAGCTAAATCTGGTTCTCAAACTTGTAACTTCTTAGGCCAATTTCCAACATCCCCAATTAACACTCAACTTGGCTTTGTCAAAGAATTTCAACTAACAGTACTGAATAATAAAGACCTTTTCAGGACTAACCAATTTTTTCCCTGGTGACAAACAATGATTACTGCAAAAAGAATGAAACATTTCAGCACCTACTACAACTAATCATTTGTTTTCAATTCATGAAAGTTTTTATGCGCTTGAATAAACAATTATGTGAAAAAAAAAAAGAAAACATAATTTAGTGTTTATATACTGTGCTGTATTTCTGACATGGATTATATTGGGGCCCAAATCTAGTAAGTTGGGATTTTTCAGTAGTTAACCTAACCCATTAAACGTCATGATAATTTAGAGAAGACCATACTGGAAGGATACATAATGGGAAAAAGAAAAAGAAGAAGACCGAAACGAAGATGGCTGCAAGACATCGTTGACGATCTGGAAATGGATGCAACAGCAGCAGGCCGTCTTGCTCACAACCGAGAGGCCTACAGGAGTGCTGTTTGGGAGGCAAAGTTCCACAAGGGACATGCAAAGGAATGAATGAATGAATCTAACCCAAATAATCTTTACTTAGTTCTGTAACAATAATTCTATGTAACAAAAATTTCAAATATTTACACTTAGAAAATCTATCACCATTTAATTTTTTTACATGCAAATACCTCAATTTCATCATACAAACACCACAATTTATCCAGGCCATTGGTTGACACAGCAACTAGTATGCCAGGAAAGGGTAAGAAAATCGCACAAATAGAAAAAGAAAAAGAGAGACACCAAAGTTAGTTTAAGAAATGAGGATTCCAAGCAACACTGTTAGTTTGAAAATGGAGATAGGAACGGACTAAAATATCTTCTCATGATCCTACTTTGGACACCCCACAACCCTCATTTATGCTGCAATCTAAGACCCAGTGCTGTGAATTCCACAGATTTGCCAAAAGGAAAAAAAAAAGATTTCTATTATCACTCAAACACTACAAACTAAAACAAAAACCCCCCTACCTGTGAAAGATGAGGAAACCCTGCAGACCGGTGCACTGGTCAGCCAGTTTCCTGATACGATCTAGAACCAGGTCAATGAGTTCTTTACCAACAGTGTAGTGACCCCTGGCATAGTTATTGGCTGCATCCTCTTTGCCTGTGATAAGCTGCTCTGGGTGAAATAGTTGACGGTATATGCCTGTACGAACTTCATCTAAACAGAAAAAAAAAAGCATTAAAATTTTATAATGTATAGGACCGAAAGTAGTTGCCTACAATTTTCCTATACATTTTTAAACTATTCTGTTCTTTATTAGTGAAGACAGTCCAGTAAAGCCAGCAACACATTTTATCTTTGAATCCTCGCACAAAGAAAAGTGGAAGTAATTTTGTGAAGATGCAATTCAGATAAATCAATGAAACAACTGGCAGAGAAAAATTAAAGCCATTTAGTTTGGTGTTTTAAGTGGAGTCTGGGCTGGTAGAAACGAATCATTTATGAAGGATCTTGAATGTAAATGTTTGCTTCACCAACTCCATAGCCCATTAAAAAACAGAAAAGAAAAATGGTTTTCAAATTCGAGGGGAAGTCACTAAGTAACTCGCAAATATCTTACAACAAAACTAAATGCGACAGCAATCTGAAAACTTTAAACTTTTGAACCTACATTATTCCCCTATTTCTCAACATAATCACCACCAACATCGATACATTTGTCCCATCATGTAATCAGTGATGCAATACCCATGGTGTAAAAATTGGTAGTTCGATTTCTGAACCATTTTTTTACTTCTATTTCCACCTCTTTGTCACTCGAGAATCTTCTCCCGCCAAGGTGGTTTTTCAATGGACTAAACAAGTGAAAATCACTTGGAGATAAGTCAGGACTACAGGGTGAATGTTCAAGAACTTCCCAATCAAAACTGGTTAATTTTCTCTTGAGTTAACCGAGCCGTATGTGGTCTGGCATTGTCATGAAGGAGAAGCACACCTCTAGCCAGCAGACCAGGACATTTTCTTCGAATTGCATCCTGTAGCATCGACAAAACTTCACAGTGCGATAAAGAATTCACACTGTCACCATGCTTCTGGAACTTGGTTAACAACACTCCTTGATAATCCCGGAACACCATCAGCATAACCTTCCCTGCAGAAGGCGTAGTCTTGAATTTTTTTGCGCATGGCGATGATGGGTGTTTCCATTGCATTGAGGCACGTTTTGATTCAAGATGGTAGTGGTGCACCCAAGATTCGTCTCCAGTAATCCTTTGGAGCATGTCTTCATCTTCATAAGCGTAATGACAAAGATGCTGTAATGACAAACCAAATCTTTTTTTTTTTTTGGTGTTCATCATTCAGATCTCTGGGTACCCAACATGAGCATACTTTCTGAAAATTCAATTGCTCACGCATTATTCTGTAGGCTAAGCCATGTAACATCTGACTGCATTAACTACACTGTCTATCGTTACTAATCTATCAGCTCTGATAATCTCATTCACACATTGCAGGTTGCAATCTGAACAAGATGGCCAAGTCGGACTTTGTCAACAATTTCGGTGCATCCCTGAGAAAATTCTTTTACCCAGTTATAGACTGCTTTACATGATGAACACTTTTCAGCATAAACTGTAATCATTTCCTTATGAATGTCCTCAAGCCCACAAAAATCGCACTACACTTCTGTTCTTCTTTGGTACACACTAACAGTTGGGTAGCCATTGTCTTACTGCTTTGCGCATGTGCATATAACCCCCAGCACACCCTACATACAACTATTATAAAGTTGGATGATGGTACTATCTAAGGATATATTTAAATACTACCTGATAACTGCCACTGATATAATATTTCAATTTGCGAGTTACTTAGTGACTTCCCCTCCTATATGAGCCCACAGGCTGTTATCTTTAGTGTCATGTGTGCTGATGGTTAGGGCACTCACATTCTTGGACTCCTATACTTACCAACAACATTGGGCT
The DNA here is from genome assembly GCA_009760885.1 of Achatina immaculata. Classification (NCBI taxonomy): domain Eukaryota; kingdom Metazoa; phylum Mollusca; class Gastropoda; order Stylommatophora; family Achatinidae; genus Lissachatina; species Lissachatina immaculata. The sequence goes on from CM019708.1 coordinate 9,091,837, forward strand.
CAAGATCTATAAACACAGCCCTGGGCACATGCTTGCCTGAACCAGTCTCACTGAAGAATGTGTTGAAGGAATCATCACTACCACCAACAGTCTTATCTGATGGCATCTGCCCATCTGGCTAAAAATCAATTCAAGTAACACATGTTTTACATACAAAACAAGGACAAGACAAATCATAGTATTCCACACAAACAATAACTATCATCATACATAGATAATATGAAGGAACTCCATCCTATGGTCATTTATCTTCATCCAGAAGGACAATGCCTTTACTCATAAGGCTGCCATATGCATTCCTATCCTGGGCACCAGTTCACTACCTGTCTTTGTCCTTTCTAATATATAGCACGTTACCTGTCAATTTTGATGCTGTTTAGTAGGATGTTTTCATTCCAGTATTCTAATGAGTTTCCATATTATTTATTTTATCATACATTTCTTTTCCCTAAGATTCTTGTTAATGCTACCTATTTTATTATCAGTTTTCTAAGCTTCTACTTACTGAAAAATGTTCAGAAATGTTTTATTAACTCTTCAGTATCACTGTCCACAACACAAAAAGGAATGGAAAAACTAATTATGTCAGTCCGTAAGAACAGCGAAGAGCAGAACCTCTACCTTAATGCAAAGAAAACTAAAGTGATGACAACTGACAAAACAAACAAGGCAACTGAAATATGTATCAATGAAGAAAAACTGGAAGAAGTGGAGAGTTTTGAATATCTTGGATCACTACTAACTAATAATGGAGATACAATGAGGGAAATTAAAAGGACATCTATCGCTCTTCAGAAAGTAAAACAAATAAAGAATCTGTGGAGAGGAGCAGACAGAACCACAAAAATAAGATTTTTAAGGGCATGCATCTTTCCCATCGCAACATATGCCTGTGAGACCTGGACACTTAACAAAACAGCTGAGAAACACATAAATGCCTTTGAATGTAAATGCTACAGAAGAGTTCTCCAAATATCGTGGACACAAAAAAGAACAAATATATCTATACTACAAGAGCTTAATATTGAAGAAGGCTGGCTAGTAAAGAGGATTAAAGAGAGAAAACTTAAATATTATGGACACATTAAACGTCATGATAATTTAGAGAAGACCGTATTGGAAGGATACATAATGGGAATAAGAAAAAGAGGAAGACCAAAATGAAGATGGCTGCAAGACATCGTTGATGATCTGGAAATGGATGCAACAGCAGCAGGCCATCTTGCTCACAACCGAGAGGCCTACAGGAGTGCTGTTTGGGAGGCAAAGTTCCGCAAGAGACATGCAAATGAATGATGTGCCATAGTCGTTATAGTGAGAATTTCCAGTTACTGCGTTGCGTGCCATAGTCGATATAGTGATAATTCAGTTGTTTAAAACACGATTCGAGTAAAATACGATTTTAGTTTTCGCTCTCAAGTTATCTGCCCATGTCAGAATTACCCTGCATCCTTTTCGCTTGCATCACCGGCCGGTAGCCATTTTTTCCTACGTTTCTCTTCAAATTTGTGAATATTTTTCTAACCCTAGTCGAGAATGGACAAGCCTTCAGACAAGACACATGTTACTGGATGTTCACTAGTTAGGTCTTTACCAGAAAGAAAGGCTAAAACAGGTGCTAGGCAATTTTTTCTTGCATATCGTGGTAAGAAATCTTCTGACATTGTTTCTGACCACGCTTTTGACCGGCAATCTGACAATGATTCTGATAGTTCGTCAGACAGTGTCTCAGACAATGGTTCTGATAGCTCGTCTAATGTTTTCTGCTGTGTTTGTGTTTTTGTTTCTGCAAATTTGTGCACAAAGTGATCAAGTGATTACATTTCATGTGAGGATTTCCATTTATCATCGACTCGTGATTTCCAAGTGGATATTTACAGCTCCAATGGTAAGTAGAAAATAATTTTATTTGTGTTTCATAAATTTTTTTCCCTTGGGGGGCTGAAAATGTCATATTTTCTCACCAGTTATTTTTTTTTCTAAACAAACTCTGCATTTACAGAATCTTCATTCATTTTTAATTTTTTTGATGTATAATAAGTATATTTGTGTAAGATGGAAATAATTGTTAAATTACTTTTTAAACTATACCCCAAAAACATCCCGACACCCGCGCATTTTGCTTGGCACCAACGCGATGTCCGCGTTTTTTCCTGCGGGCACGGAAAGAGTTAATCCAGTTTAATTGTTTGGTTTTTTTTTACTATATTAGGTGCCAACATATCATTACCAATTCTCCCTCCCCCCTTACTTTATTAATACACTATGAAAGCACCTGTGCATTTACAACTGGTACTATAGGAAGAGATCTTATTTCTGTACTTTACCTGGATTCCATGTTCAAGACAATACAGCTCCCAGCATGCATTTCCAATCTGGACTCCAGCTTGACCAACATGAACAGAGATACACTCACGCTAAAAATACAAGACATTTTTTTTTTTTTCACAATCAGCTGCATAACAGGATCAATGACTGCATGAGGAGCAGTGTGGATATCTGAACCAATAAACAAGAGCTCAATCTCTAACATTCTTGCTTGCTGTTCTAGCAAATTGATGGCTACGCTAATTTACTCTGGCAATTGGATACAGAACAGTATACTCCTCATGGCCATTGACCCTGCTCTTCATACAACTCTAATGCCTTCATTTTAAATCACAGCCTTTATGTCAGTAGCATGAAAACAGTGACAAGGAATTCATTACTCAAATAGAAATGATAAGTCTATATACTATCCTACACTTTAATTCAAGTTACTATTTTGCTATGTATGGGTTTTTTTTGTAATGTATCACAATTTATGACTGTTGTGGAACTATTTCACTGCAATTGCAAACCATAACCTCTTTACAGCTGATTCTGTGGATACTTTAACAAGCTTTATAATCTAGATAAGGATATTCTTTATCCATATTAACCTCATCATCAAAAAGGGTCTTCAGGTGTGGAGGACCCCCCCCCCCCCAAAAAAAAGATCCTTTTCTTGGAGCTAGGTTTGGGCTCTTTAAGCATCTGTAAAGGGTACACTTTTGACGGATGTTATGGAAAAACAAGCAGGAGATGTGAGCTAAAGGGACTATTTTCCTCAAGTAACAGGACACACCACAAGGTAGACTGTGTCAATCTCTGCCCAATAAGCAAGACCGCACTATTAAAACTGCTGCTAGGCATAATGTATAGACAGGATGTAGGTCTGACCAGATCTAGCTTGGTAAATTTTTGCAACAGAAATCTGGTCTTCATGTAGTTCCTAAGCTTCTACTCAGTATTTTGGAACAATCTAATACTTCAAATTTTTGTCAGCGCTGTCAATAAACATTACTGCAACATTTTATCATACTGAATGTTCATTTCCAATAATGTGGTCTCTACTTAATCCCACCTACACCATACATTTCTAGTCTTTTAACCCAATATAATCATTTACTAACTTTACTGCAGACATCTTTGGCCTACGTTGAAAATGGCCCCAGTGACCATACTGAATTCATTTTTTTTTTATCAGAAACTTTTTCACTTTACTCTCCCAATAATGGCTGCCACTCAAGCAAAGAAAAAAGTTCCCAAATTCCATGATTGTGTGCTATGCTTATTTATGATAAAGCACTGAACGCAGGTTCAAAATTCCCGAACAAACTCAGCACAACCCTCCCTTTTTTTCCAAACAATAAAAAAAATGAAACCATCATCTCACTTCGGAAAATGTCCCTCCTTTTACTGTTCAAAGGATAGAGACAACTCCAGATAAAACATACAAACACCTGTTACCACGTGCAGCAATATTATTCCGGTACGAAACAGCGACTTGAAATAAACTGCAGCTTTTTACCATTTTTGTACCATTTCTCGTATACCACCTGTATCTGACCTCATTTCACCCGAAAGTTCAATATCGGCTTTAAAAAAAAAACAGCCATTGTTCAGTTTAAAATCGCCCGCCAAAACTAAAAGGTGTTACAAAATCAAATTCTTCAATGAGTTCAATGTATCTGTCTCCTGCGCTGGTAATATTTAGACCTCCGAGTCTGTTGCAAACACATTTTATGGTTACAGTATCAGCCGGCAAACATGGCTGCTACCCTTTGTACAAGATGACCAACTGAGTGACCACACAAAGGCAATGGTCAACATGCAACACATAAATAATAATAACGCAGGTGCGAATATTGCAATACAAAGCTCAACGACTTACCATTATGGATGGCTTTTAATGTTTGAAGATTCAAGAAATGGAAAAAAGTTTGGTTTTTTTTTTTAAAGCACGGCGGTCTCAAATCGACGTAAAGTGTCTGACGTTGAGGTCTGGTCGCCGTGTATGCGCAAAGTCAATGCGCGGGGGTTCTTTTATACAGGCAACATTCAAATGACGCCTCTCATGAAAAGATTGGTGCGATCGAGTCACGTGACTTTGACGGCTCCGCACTACAGCAAAACTGCTGGAGACAGATTCTATGCTACAAGATTCGAAAGTTTAACTAATTTAGCGATAACTCCCTTATCTTTTCCTTTCTCTTTCTCGTCCATCTTTTCTACATGTAGTTCATGTATCTTTATAGATAAGGCATAAATATTTTATTCACGATCTTTCAAATTAAAATGTCTACTGACTGCTTTGTTTTGTTGATGATTTTATTAAAGCTACAGAAAAAGGGGGGGGGGGGTAAAGACTCAGTTCAGTGTGACGCTCAGCGACCCACTGCTGACTGCCTGCGCCAGGGTTGGTGAACCATAACCACTCAAGACTATCCAACTTCATCCGGTGCCACCTCTAGTAACATACTCAACGTGGCTAATAGTCCAGGGATCCCTATGGCGGTGGACTGTTAAACAAGCATTACACCTCCCTCCGTGTTGGCTGCACCACAGATGTGCAAGAATAGGGGCCATAACCCACTCCTCATTTTACCCAGTGCGTGTGTCTCAACACCCTGGCAGAATGTCAGTTTGTAAGAACATACTGCTGGCAGTTCAGGAACCCAGCAACATTAGAGCTAAAGGGAAGCGGGTATTAGGGAGACCTAAATGAAATGTATATGCACAGACGTCATCATACTGTATGTTTATGTGCAAAGAATTGTTTAATCACTACAGACTAAACTGCCACGTGTGTCGACAAAAGCCAATATGCGATTGCAACATAGACTGCTTCATGTACAACATAGGCTCAGCTTCATATGCAACATAGGCTCCACTTCATATACAACATAGGCTCCGCTTCATATACATCATAGGCTCCGCTTCATATACATCATAGGCTCCACTTCATATACAACATAGGCTCCACTTCATATACTTCAGGATAGTCTAATGTATGCAGACCCACTAGATGTCGAGTGTTCCTTGAATTTTCAGTGCCAATCTTTTTGCTGGCCTTTATTGGAGTGTATGACCTGAGATGTTGGTAGTATATGTAGTATTACTATGTGTGTAGTGTTTCCTCAAGTGTGACTATAACTGATAGATACGCCATGGTAGAATATAACTAGTATCATTCATTCTCTTAAGAGTCCACATACAGCGCACAACAGAAGAAGAACAGTCGAGATCAAACCAACCCTGAGATGAGTATCTGCACTCAGGACCCAGGCACGCTCGTCTAGGATGACAGCTGTTGGCAGGCATGTAGCAATAACAGGCATCAAGACACTGACTATCAAATGACATAAAGTTTAATGAAGCACTTGGTGATGCGTGATTAAGGATGATGTGGTCATACTTTATAATGATTCAAATTAGTCAGCTTTACTCGACAACTCAGCCATACTACGAGAAGTACGATGCAGATCACGGGAATCTGCTGAAGGAAACATGATCTTCAACCTCAAGAACAGGACAGACGTTGCATCCTCTGTTCCAAACTCCAGCCTTCCTGGTCTCTATGATCGTTAATTCTCCTTCTTCTCTTCTTCTTCTTCTGCTTTGATCACTACTCACGCAAGATCCAGGGTGTATTCTGGTTTCTCCGTTCTCACGCGCTCACGGACTGTGCATGAGTCCTGGCTCGTGTGAGTTACTTATTACAAGCAAATCTACAGAAACATACAGGGGTGGCTACAGTTAGAGGCCATAAGTAATTATCTATCTCAAGCTACTCTTACAGAATAGCTGCTTTTTATTTCCCAAACATCACTGGTATCCGAACTTGACAGAAGTTGAAAAGGAGACCTATTTGTTTGCCTGTGTTATTAAATGCTTATCTGTCCTAGATTTATTGCGGTCAGCCGTGATTGGTGCGTCTTTACAAATTATACAGTGTGTTTGGTGATCCTTGAAAGGACCAGAGTAAAATCTTTTGTTGCTCCTAAATAAAGCCGTACCGAGGCCGCAGTTTCCACAGGTAAGGACGAATGTTGCTTTTGCTATCAGATGCAGTACAATCCCGTTATAAACTGTGCTACGTATTCTACGGCAGTATCTCTCTGAAACAGCGAACTATCACACTCAACAGTCGACTCCGCTGTGTAGACAATGAACTGGATGAGGAGGGCAAAAGACCCCATACTCATAAGAGACAATAGTGGTGACACATAAATGGCCGTATCTGTTAGGGTAGGCGACCCATAGCCTATCAAGACCCTGTTCTACTTCCCACGATGCCGTTGGAAACAGACGGTACTGTCTCTCTCTCTCTCTCTTTCTCTCTTTCTTTCTCTCTCTCTCTTTCTCTCTCTCTTTCTCTCTCTCTCTCTCTTTCTCTTTCTCTCTCTTTCTCTTTCTCTCTCTCTTTCTCTCTCTCTGAACCTTAAGTGCCCAGGGCACATGGGGCTTCCGCAAGGGTTTTCCACAAATGCCTGTCCTTTCCTTTTTTTTTTTTTTTGCTCTTGCCCAGGTGAGCCCTCCATTGCTCAACATTCTCTCTGTTGTTCTTCTCCATGTCTCTTTTGGTCTACCCCTATTTCTGTTCCCCTGTGGTGTCCATCTTAGTGCTATTTTTGGCAGTGAGTTGTCAGTCATCCGGAGCATATGTCCCAACCATCGCCAGCGTCTTTCCTCAGTAATTGCTGTCAGTGGCTTCATCTGCGTTTCTACCAACAAGATGTTATTTCTTATGGTGTTTGGCCAAAATATTTTTTTCTTCGTAAACATTTAGTCTGGAAAGAATTCAACTTGTTTTCTATGATTTTGGTGATTTTCCAGCATTCACTTCCATAGAATAGTACACTTAGAACATTACTCTTAAATATCCTGATTTTCGTATTCATGCTTAGTTTTTTTAGATTTCCATATAGTCTGCAGTATTGCAAAAGCCTGGTTTGCTCTATTAAGTCTGCTGTTGACGTCCTCTGTGCTGTCTCCATTTTCTACTACTCTACTGCCAAGATATACAAATTCGTTGACCTCCTCCACTAACTTGCTATCTACTCTGAGTACATTTCTGTTGTTTACATTTTGCTTCATTAACTTTGTCTTTCCTACGTTGATCTTTAGTCCTATGTTGTTTGCATTTCGAGTTACCTTGTTTATTTTATCTTGCATATCTGTGTGGCTGCTTGATAATAGACAAATGTCGTCCGCAAAGTCAAGGTCCTCTAGCACGGTGTCAAGTGTCCATTGTTCATTAACCAGTCTACTGCCAAGATAAATAATGCTGGTGATGGTACACATCCTTGCTTCACTTCTGTTTGTATCCTAAAGCTGCTGGAGGTATGTTCTCCATAGATCACTTTGCACTGAAAACCCTCGTATTGGATTTTGATGACATTCACTATCTTATGGTAGAGGTCATGCCATCTTAGGACTTTCCACATTGCATCTCTGTTGACACTATCAAAGGCTTTCTCAAAATCTATAAACAATGCATATGTGCTACTCCACTCATTTACCTGTTCTAACATTTGTCTAAGTGGTCTATGTTTATGTATATGTGGTCTATGCATGATCTTCCTTTCCTAAATCCTGCCTGCTCTTTCCGACGTTTTCCCTCAAGTGCTGGTACAATTCTGTTGATGATTATTCTGCAAAATACTTTACTGGTGAGTGGCAGTAGGGTAATACCTCTCCAGTTCCCGCAATCTCTGAGGTCACACTTCTTTGGTAGTTTTACTATAAGGCCAGTTTTCCACTCCTCTTGAGCTTTTTCTAGATCCCAAATTTGTTGTAGTATCCGGCAATGTTGTTTTGGTGTTTCTGTTTCTTCTGCTTTCAACATCTCAGCAGTCACTTCATCTTCACCTGGTGCCCTGTCTGATTTTAGCTTCTTTATTACCTTCTTTACTTCATTTATTGTTACTGGTCCTGTATTGATGTTTAGTTCCGCTTTTGCTTCAGGTATATCTATTGTTTGTGCTGCTTGTGTTGTGTTTAGTAGGGTGTTAAAGTGTTCCCTCCATCTTTCAATTTTTTCTCTTTCTCTACTGACCAGTTGTCCATTTTGTGTTCTTACTGCACTCTCACATCTTGTGCTGAAGTTACCTGTCATCTGCTTTGTGATTTTGTTTATGGTCTTCATGTCATTTGCATATGCTGCTTTCTCTGCTGCTTCTGCTAAGTTGTCATAGTGTTGATGTTTATCTTGGCGGCATTATTCCTTCACTTTTTTGTCTTTTTATGCATAATTACTTAAAACTTGTTCTTTTAGCCTTTGTGATTTTGTGTTCAGTAATTTTTTCTTGATTTCCTTTCTTTGCTCTATCTTTTCCCATGTGGTCTTGCTTATCCAGTCCTCTTTTCTCCGTTTCCGATATCCCAGCACCTCTTTTGCTGTTTCCTGTAGTGTTTTATTGAACTCTAGTATGGACATTTCTGCTTTGTCTTGTAGGACACTGAAGCAGTTCTTAAGTACTATTGAGAATTCATTCCTTGTTTGCTGATCTTTCAGTTTCGTTGCATCAAAACGTGTCTTTCTGTGTTCTCCGATTTTGGTTTTCCTTAATTTTAGATTTATTTTTGCTACCAGAAGGTTAAGATCACTTCCTACATCTGCTCCTTTCCTTGCTCTCACATCTTATAGTGACTGTTTCCACTTGTTGTTTATTAGTATGTGATCGAGTTGGTTTTCTTTGGTTTTATCTGGGGACCTCCAAGTCACTTTATGGATGTTTTTATGTTGGAAAATTGTCCCTCCGATGGTCATCATGTTTTCTTCACAGAAAGTGCACAGTCTTTCTCCATTTTCATTTATTTCTCCGATTCCTTCTCTTCCCATGATTCTTCTTCTATCTTCATTACCCTCACTTACTTTTGCATTGAAGTCGCCCAAGATGAGTAGCATATCATGCTTGGGTATTGTTTCTACTGTGGCTTGGAGGCTGTTGTAAAAATCTTCTTTTAATTCCTCTTCAGCTGTCTCTGTTGGTGCATAACAAACTATATTAGACAGCTTCGTGAATCTTGAGTTGAACCGTGCATATAATAATCTCTCATTTATAGGGGTCCATTTCAGCAACGCTCTTGGTGCTTCTTTTGTTATAATCAATGCTACTCCTCCTTCATGAAGATCTTCTTTACCTGACCATATTATTGTATCTTCTGTGTGCTGTGTTGTTAATTTCCTTCTGCCTTGTCTTGTCCATCTTGCTTCTTGTATTCCTAGTATGTCTAGTTTGTATCTGTGCATTTCCTTGATGGTCTGTGCTAGTTTTCCAGTCTGGTTAAGTGTTCTTACATTCCAGCTGCCTATTTGCATCTTGTGTTTAGGTTCCAGGAGGTCTGCAGTCGGACTGGGGACTTCCAGTGGCTGGCTTTCATCCACAACCTTCATGGGCTCAGTTTCCTGATAAGCATTTCTCCTTCCACCTGCATTTGTTTTTTCCCTTGCTTCCGTTTCTGTAGCAGTCTGATTTTTTTTTTTTTTACCAGACAGGGTTGCTGGCCTATGCCGAACCCATCTTAGCCGCCTTTTACGATCATGCGTGGTAGGGTACAGTGATCCTATTCTTTGCAGATCCCGGGTACCACGCGGGGGAGATGGTAGTCCGGTCAAGAGAATAATGATCGAAATTGGGAGGTAAACATGGTCTTCAAAACTGGTCAAAGTCGGAAAATGTTGTTCCTTGCAAGCCGCATATCAACGATATAAAGCAAGCAACCCCCTTTTGAAGTGCGAAGAAGAAGAAGATGTGGGGGTGCTTTAATGAACTTCCGAAGCTAAGGCCTGAAGTATGTTTCCCAGCAGACACCATCGCCATGGAGTTTATTCTGTCTCACAAGAGGCACGCTGAAGCCAGGCATGAGCAACGCCCACATACACACAATACTCACTCTTAGTCGTTGTTGTTACCATGGCTCTAATCCGGTGCTCAGACAACGAGGCCTTGGCATCATGTACGTGAGGTCCTTGTCGACTAAGAGAAAGGATCCCAAAGCAGGTGGGTGTCACCTCTTTGCTGAAGTTGCTGGGCATCAGTCTTCTAAGCGGTGTCTCTCGTGTACCCTGCAAGCAATATTTAATTCTCTCCAAACATTTCATTTGTTAAGACGCTAAGATTTCTCAGCTTTTTGAAAAATGAAAACAAGCTATTTCTTTCAAAGTATCCGCCTCTATCATAACAGTGTTATTATTTTGTGAAATTCCAAAATGAGGACATCTCAGTGTTGTGAAAACCAAAATGAAGATACCTTTATATAAAATAAAAGGTTATTAAAAAAAAACAGCTCCCCCCGCCCCTCTACATACTCACACACACACACACAAGTAGGTTCCTGAGTTCAGCATGAAGTCTTGCTAACTATGGGAGGTACAGGGATAAAACTTTAGTTTCGGAGGAATTGTGACGTAATAAACCTCAGACCACCTTCTTGAAACTTTGCTACACAGTGAGTGATGTTTCTTCGTCTGATTCCTTAAATAATCATTATTTGTCTATATATTATATGGTCATGAATAAAATTGTAATTCTACTGGCATGGTAAGCTGATTTATGCAAGTGATTTCTTCGATGAATTCAAACGTATAAACTGTTGATTATCAGCTGAGTCTGTATTTTTCATCTACTTGTTTGCCTGTTTTTTTATCTGTTGTGTTGTTTTTGTTTGTGATCCTTGAGAAAGGCACGGAAGCCGACTATGATCACTTCTCGGCCTTTTGGCTAAGATCAAAGTGTAGTTCTGCGCTCTATAGAATGTACACTTTGTTATTTTGGAACGAACGAGGTGTTTGAGGCCTGCCCTGCACATTGAATGCCGGGGGCAAGGTCCACATCTCGTTAGGGTGGACCCGGTTTGCAGTACCACCGGGTCACGGCCTGTTGTTTTCGTCGTCTTAAAAAAAAAGATTTTGCCGAAATACTGGATTGTTTTATGTTCTTCATTTGTATGTAGTCATCTTGCTTTCTGCCATTCTTGTTTATACCCACATTCCTCACTTTTTCTATCTTTTTGTAAACTGTACTATAGACCTCCATCTACTTTCATTGCGCATGTCTGTTGTGGTTTATGCGTGAAAAATGCAATGCACAGCAGGTTCTAATTTTTCAGTTTATTCTTACATTGATCTAGTGTGTTAACAGGTCAAGGAAAATATGGGCACTAACAACATATACCTATATGCCTCTAAGGCATGACAGGATTACCTTTACTTCTTATAATGATAAATGTTCGTTTTCTTAACAAAAACTGTTTTAGAGACAGGCAGAAAATGACATAGTCCGCGAAGATCAGTTTCTGATTTATTCAAATAAGCCATGTCAGTGCGTGAGAATTGACATCTGTCTGCCTGTCTCTCTGCCTCTGAACCTTCAGTGCCCAGGGCACATGAGGCTTCCGTAAGGGTTTTCCACAAATGCTTGTCCTTTGCCTTTTTTTCGGCTCTTGTCCAGGTGAGCCCTCTATTGTTCAACATCCTCTCTGTTGTTCTTTTCCATGTTTCTTTTGGTCTGCACTTACTTCTTTTCCCCTGTGGTGTCCATCTTAGTGCTATTTTTGGTAGTGAGTTGTCAGTCATTCAGAGCACATGTCCGAACCATTGCCAGCGTTTTAGTTTGACATATGGAACCACAAACGAGCATTAATGCTTAAAAAAAAACAAAAACAGATACAGCAAAATCTTTGAGCCAGTTCAGGATTAAGAATTTGAGCGAGAACATCAAGGAATTTTATTCAGATGGGAAAATCTCGGATTAAAAGAAAAGCAGCTTTGTCAGGAATCAAACAGCAGCAGAAGTAGGACGATCCAAGATGGTATCATCGATCCGTTGACACAGCGAGAAGAACTGGATAAAACATGTGCGTTATCTGCTTGAAAAACCGAACCCCCATCTCTCGCTGTGTGTGTTTATACTTTGAGCCCTGTCATGTCCCGTTGTCTGTGTTTGATTACAACGACCGTTCGCAGCTCTTGGTTAGCCTAACACGGATGTTGTGATTCTTATCGAGGGCAAGGCAAGGAAAGTGTTTGGCAGTTCAGACTCAAAAGATTTTTCTTAAGCTCAGCGAGGGTAGCTCTTTTTTTTTTAAGTCAAAAGTTCTGATCAGAAAAATAACACAGAGACTGGAAACAGAAAAAGAAAGTCCCTCCCTCCCCCCCCCTTCCCGTAAACTGCAGAAAATAAACTGTTACTTAATGAGCAGTTACTTAATTAAAGAAGCTACTCAAAATATAAATAAATAATAAGATTGTATTTTTATACAGCCATGACAAAATAAAATGAATAGTCTTCTTTTTCTTCATCATCATCATCATCTTCTTCTTCTTCTTCTTGCGCCCCAAAACCCAGAATTTGTTTAGAAGTTTCACGCTTTATTTAGCTTAAGCAGGTAATTCACAGAAAACAGTATCAAATATTCTTGGCCGGTTACAGGAGAAATGTCCTTTAGTGTACTCGAGCATAGCCGTTACGTTGTTCTTCACTGTTAGTGTGCTCGAGTATAGCCGTTACGTTGTTCTTCACTGTTAATAAACTCGAGCATAGCCGTTACGTTGACCTGCAGTTACTAAACTTGACTAGAGGATGGCACGTTTTAATTAATTCAGTAGATGTAGATTAGACCTTGATAGCCTAATCATTATATCAACTGTTGCTCAGCTGAACGATGGAGTTGAGAGTCCGCTGTGACAGTTTCCGGCCGGGCTCTGTCTCATCCTCTTACCCTCCCCTGGAAGGAGACAAGTGGCATGAAATAAAAAAAAAACAAAGCACTTGCATGAAAGAAAAAAAAACAAAGCACTTGAATTATAGTACAAGATGGAGAAACTGACCGACATCGTCTGACACGGTACATACGAGCTGAATATAAAACTATCCCGGGGGGGGGGGGCCCTTATGTATCAATATTTGGTCATGTGACCTGATTCCCCTTCGGGTGGTCTTGGATCCATGACACTGATAAATGAGACAAGTAATGAAGTCTAGCATTTCAGCTGATTAAGAGGATAACATTCGTCTTCTTGTGAGCGCAGCATTTACACGATGAAAACAATGGCAGGGATTATTGTAATCTGCCGTCGCCATCTTTATCGAAATGCAAACTTTAAATAGATTTCCTTTTATAAAATTGCCTATGGATATTGGTTTGTTTTTTTTTAAAAATCATTGTTGAATTTTAAAACTTTATCTGTTGGGTATATTATTTTTTAACGCTTGTTTCGTTTCTTATTGGTACTTATTGTGTATTTCTGTTGTCTTGATTGCATCGCCACAGCTAAAGTCACGCAGTCTTATCAGCTGCATTATAGACATCAGCAACGCACCGAGCCTAGTCGAGGCACATGTGGGAAAATAGCGCTCTAACGAGACGTGATTACAGGAAATATTTCCCTCCTTTTGATGCATTCGATGTAATGAGGTGAAGACATGTGAAGTTAAATGTGTTTATCGTTTTCCCTATCCCCCAGTTTCTTCTAAACATTGTTTAAAAAAAAAAAACCAGGAACCACGTGGGATTTATCTGCAAAATATCCAGCCTGGTCTGTATGATGTAAGAGGCGATTCTGCGGTGTCTGTTTCTTGTGTTCTCTACTTTTATTGTTTCTTCAGTTCTTTCCTAATTGTTGTTATTACTTTTCATTATGAAATTCTGTATGGAGATTCTATTTTCATTTCCCACTTTAGTTCTCTTTCCTCAAGACTGGCAAACTGTCATGTTGTACTTATCTATTACTCATAGAGCCATACATTCCGGGCTATTGTTTCCCCCTACATTCCATAGACCTTGTCGAGCTCTCGCAACTTCGTCGTATTTTCCCGTGATACAGCAAAGAGAAACGTCCGGTTTACGGAAGACCATGTTTGTCAAAGTCAACAAATCTTGAGACTGAAACAAAGCTTCCATTGTACTGAAAAATCTTTCTGTGCAGCTTTAGATTGAGCGGGGTCTAATCCTAGAAGTTTGTCATCAAAAGGGGACCCCCCCCCCCCCAAAAAAAAAAAAAAACACAAAAGCAACTTTGTTTGCAAGAAAATGATTTAAAGGTCAGTCATCTCCCCTCATTTACAGGGTCACAAGAGTACGGCCTTTAGTTGGTTTAAAACTTAATATGAAATTTTAAATTAAAAAAAAAAAATCAGAAATGTGTACATTTAATTAAGAAATTTCACTCGCGCCCGCCTCTACGAAGTACATTATGGATCCAAGATCATCCGAAGGAGAATCGGGCCATATGACAAGATATTCCCATCATAGACATTTTGGAATACTTTTCAATTCAATCTCTATGGGGAATGCCGGATATTGTTGATCTGTTTCTCTATCTTAGGATAATTCACATGCTTTTATTTGTCCATGTCACTTGGTCACTCCGGTGAGATATTTTACTCTTGGCTTTCCTTTCCTTCCTTTTCCCTTGAATTTTCCAGCCATTATCAAGTTCTCGTAACTCTTGTCATGACATGTCAAAGAAATTTTGGCTTTGTATGTTTTACTTTTTCTAACTTGTTGTTCTGACATGTCTATGAGGACTTTGTTTTCCAGCTATATCTAGGGTATGTGTTCATAAACAGGTGAATCATGATTTGATAAGAGAATGAAAGTATCTCGGTATTTTGCCTTCCGTTCTTATTTTGAATGTTTTCTTCTGCTAGTCTTTGTCTAAAGAGACTAACCTGCAAGACACCAGGCTCCTTGTTAGTTCATAAATTCACATCTAAAGATTGTACCGCAAAATAGTACCTGGTAGAAGCCCTTCTACAGCTCTTGAATGTCACAGTGTTTCTTATTTCAACTTTTTCATTATGTGCTTGATATTGATTGTATGACACAGAAGGCCCTCTCTCTCCCCTCCTTTTTTGTTCTCTCCCTCTTTGTTTTTAACTCTTTCACCCCTAAAATATCTTCCACGCTGTGTCAGAACAAATTTTGTTGAGAAATATCGGTAGAAGTAAAATTAGAAGGATGGTGCTCTATAGTTTAAAAACAAGGATTGGTTTAGAAATGTGCTACTTTTCATTATGTTTAGACTGCCTAAATACTCTGAGCATTTTTGTTGTTGTTGTTGTTGGCACAGGCGTACAAGATTTATCAACCCTACCAATGTTGTTTTTTAACCAAAAGAGTTAAGATTTCATCAGACTTTGGGCTTGTCAGACAAGCCGTGTTTGTTTACAAGAATGTATACATTGATTCAGTTATAGTGTATTAACTTCTGCACAGACTGGACTACAATGAATACTTTAGAATGTGTGTGTGGGGGGGGGGGAGGGGAGGGGAATTACGTGAATTTAGTTATTTATGCAGTTGAATGTGTGGCAAGGTATTCCATGTATGTTGTTTTGCCATTTTAAAGATTTTGCTCTTGCTTGTTATGTGTTCACTATATGTGTAATGTGTTCGCTAGAGTTCGTTTGCTGCCGTGTAACAATGTTACAATCGGTCCCATTCAAAGGTTACGGGATTAAATCATGAAGAAAAAAATCCCGAAGGAGGGAGTCTAAGGTAGGGAGGATCTTTACCTTCCCGTTTTCTGGCATTTCTTGTAATTCTGTTGGGTTCTCTGACGTAGGGAACCGGTTCTGCTTTGTCTCAGAACCTGCCAGGAAGAATCAAAAGGGGGTGGGGGAAGTTGTGGCAGTGATGTACAGCTTGACTCACTCCAGGTGGACACGACAACATCAAATAGAGCAGGCAAGGTTGAAGTTCTGAGCTGAGTAATCGCAGTTAGGCCCAGGTACTTTAGTCCACGATATATGTCTGACCAGTCGACTTAAGTCCAACTCTAGAAGAACACAACGATTAATAAATGTCGTCGTCTGATGATGATGATGATGTGGTGGTGGTGGTGATGATGATGGTGATGATGATGAGAAGTGTGTCATGTAACGACTTAACATGTTCAGTTTGTACTCAGCCATACAGTTCTGGACAATCCTAACAGGCGTTGATCACAAGATACATCCATATAAGGCAAGTATCATCCATCGCTGTCGATCTAACATTCCATCATTCAAACTACTGTCGAGCCAAATTTTGTTGTTAAAAAAGACAAGTATATTTTTTACTTCCATCAATTTCAAGTATCCCGATTAGTCTCCCAATTCACACATTACTCACTCGTAGTCATCATCAGGATGCCTGAAATCAAAAGAAGGTAAAATGTTAATGGGAAAAGAAGACATTGTGGACAGGCGGACAGAGTATATCGGTGAGCTTTATGGAGGAGAAAGACCAGAATTAACACCAGATACTGAAAACTGTGATGGACCGCCAATACTTCAAGATGAAATCATAGATGCCATCAAACACATGAAGAAAGGAAAAGCGACTGGGCCTGATAATATAACAATAGAAGAAATAGAGGCACTAGAGGAGACAGGAATAAAAATAATAACCAAGTTACTGAATGACATTTACAACAGTGGTTATATTCCCAGTGACCTGATTAAATCCATGTTTATAGCACTACCAAAGAAACCAGGTGCAAAGGAATGTGACGACCATCAGACTATTAGCCTCTCATGTCACATAATGAAGCTACTTCTGAGAATAATTATGAGAAGAACAAGGAAAAAGATAAAAATGGAAATAGCAGATGAACAGTTTGGATTTGTTGAAGGAAAGGGAACACACAATGCCATTTATGCTTTACGAACACTAACAGAAAGAGCTTTAGAAGTACAGAAAGATCTCTACTTATGCTTCATTGATTACACCAAGGCATTTGACAAGGTGAAACATAATGAAATTATTAAAATGCTTGAAGACATCAATATAGACGGCAAAGACCTAAGGATTGTAAAACATCTATACTGGCAGCAAGAAGCAGCAGTTCGAGTTGAAAATAGAATTGGAAAATATCAACCTATAAAACAAGGGGTGTGACAAGGATGTGTACTATCTCCAGACCTTTTTTTTCTCTGTATAGCGAGAATATTCTAAGAACAATCATCACAGAACCAGGCATAAAAATTGGAGGATACAATATTAACAACATTCGGTATGCTGACGACACAGTACTGATAGCTGAGAACCAACAAGACTTGCAAAATCTCTTGGATAAAGTCACTAAAGAAAGTGAACAGAAAGGCCTTACTTTGAACATCAAAAAGACAGAGACTATGGTTATATCTAAGAAACAGAATCCACCAACATGCAGTATTAAATTAAACGGAACTATTCTAAAGCAAGTGCAGAAATTCAAATACCTTGGAGCAGTAATAACTTCAGATGGGAAATGCAGAACAGAAATTAGGAATAGAATAGGCCAAGCAAAGACTGCATTTCAGAGAATGAGAAACATATTAGCTAACACATCTTTATCAATGAATGTTAGAAAACGAGTCCTAAATGCTATATTGAACCTATCTTGTTATATGGAAGTAAATCATGGACAATAGGCAAGTCTGCACAAAAATCATTGGAAGCAGCAGAAATGTGGTTTATTAGAAGAATGTTGCGAATCCCCTGGACAGCAAAAATAACTAATGAAGAATGTATGAGAAGAGCTGGAGAGACAAAAAAACCTTGTCAAAAAGATGAGAGAGAGACAATGTACTTTCATAGGACATGCAATGAGAAGAGGGGGCATTGAAAATATTATAACAGTAAAACTAGAAGGAAGAAGATCAAGAGAAATGATACTTGACAGTCTGACGGGATGGTGTGAGAGGAGATCACCAACTGAACTGATGGCCTGCATGAAGGATCGGGTACTCTGGAGAAGCATAATAGCCAATGCCAGTCGGCACGGCACCTGATGATGATGAGTCCGTGTTCAGTCCTCACGTGCTCACACAATGCACGGACCAGGCGAGAGTCCTGGCTTAAGCTACTTGCTTAACTACAGCCAGTATGCACAAAAATTTCAGGGGTGAATACACTAAAGACTTGTGGGTAATCACCAGTCTCAAATGCTGTTACAAAGTGCAGCATGGTCAGTGTACTTTCTCCATACCAGACTAACCAGGATATATAGCGTAAGTTGTTTCAAACCGTCTTACACAGCGAAACGTGACATCCTTACAGTACTTGTACTAAACTGAATGTTTGTGGGGGAATACGCGTTTGAGAGATGAAAGGCAGGATGTATGACCGGGCCTGCGTGCCCTTTTCTTCAAACATGACATTCGTTCATCCCTTCTTTCAGTCTGGCAAACGGGTCTGGGGTCTTCGTGATGGCCAGGTGGCGGAGTCTACAGAGAAGTTTGCCTTTTGGGTCCAAAATTTGTCTCCAAGCAATTGATCATAATCCTCTTTCAGTTCCATATGGCGCTCGTATTTCAACATCTTCACTGCGTCAGCTGCTAGCATCCAGCTCACAGTTCAAAGAAGATGGCTCATCAGCAATGATGGTGGTAGATTTCCAGTTGTTGCGAGCTAGAAGCTTTTGGCAGCTGATGTCAAAGTGAAGAGCTTGACCTTCGTGTGCCAGGTGAAGAGAAATAGTGATACTAACAGCATATCCCCCAAGTGCCTCAGCGGTGTATAGGATTATCTTTAATTTATCTTTTTTATCCTGTTTTATAAAGCTGCAAGATCGAAGGTTTCATTCTCTTATCTTGTGCCGATGTCACTGATGATAAATGTCACTGATGTCAAATGTCACTGATGATAGATAATACTGATGAATAATGATCTTCTCTTTGATGATAGTTGACCTTGATGATTGGTGACTGTGAAACCAGATTGGCATGACTTTATTCATAATTCCAGGGTACACACAGTCTGACTTTATTCATAACTCCAGGGTGTACACAGAGTCTGACTTTATTCATAACTCCAGGGTGTACACAGAGTCTGACGTTATTCATAATTCCAGGGTGTACACAGAGTCGATATCTTTCCAGTGTGATGTTTCTTCGCAACGACTAGGACCGCATTAATTAATACCTACTTCTTCCTCAGGGCTGCTGTGCCACAACAAATTACCTTGAAGCATTCCCAGGAAATGAGGAAGGGTCTTGGCTGATCATGGCTGGCGCCAAGGGCTGAGAAACTTTCTGACTTCCACATTTGCTAACAAAAACATCTGCCCTTCCAAAATATCACAAAACTATCACGAAGTGAGTTTAAACTGGTGCGGTGAATGATTACTGCACTTGATTAAATGAGGGGCGTGTGCGATGCTGCCTTTGAAATGTCTTATTACGCCAAGCACCCAGGAAAGAAAACGCAGTGGGACATAGTGCAGCCAACTTTGAAAGGTTGACGAGAGCTTACGTAGGTCAGGTTTTTTTTTTTGTTCTGAAAGGACTATGAGGAGGAGAAGAGATTTCAATCACCCCCCCCCCTCCCTTTTTCTTCTTCCTCCTATTCGGTGGGCAAGGTCTATACTTGCTTCTTGGATAATAAGCACTACGCGCACTCGCCATTTCATCATTTTTTCCTGTGCATCGAATGTAAACCATTTATTGTAGCTTACGCCTTGCCATTAACAATGAATGCTCCCTTCTGTCTCGTGTCAAGATTGATAAACGTTGGCGGATCTGTGAAAATGAGGGCGCATTTTTTGTTCTCATGCAGTGAGTGAGGGATACGCCGATTGTATACGGAAGCCTCTGCGTCTTTAGCCCGCAGGCAACATGACTGGCATCTGGCGCAAGCAGTCATCTTCAGAATACTGCACCTGCTAGAGCTGTGTTGTCTGGCTGTCACAAGCGGTCATGTCTTCTGGTGGCAAGGAGGAGCAATGTTCACACCGGAAGTTG
The DNA here is from genome assembly GCA_009760885.1 of Achatina immaculata. Lineage (NCBI taxonomy): Eukaryota > Metazoa > Mollusca > Gastropoda > Stylommatophora > Achatinidae > Lissachatina > Lissachatina immaculata. The sequence goes on from CM019708.1 coordinate 9,111,855, forward strand.
AATTTTAAGAGGAATTAAACCGAGAAATGGAACATTATTTTAAACATCGTTGAGAAATTACAGTGACAGTAGACCAGTTTAACGGCAGACCGGTTAACGGCAGACCAGTTTAACGGCAGACCAGTTTAACGGCAGACCGGTTAACGGCACATTATGGCGATAATAAAGATGTGGGGAAAAAAAAAGAAAAGGATAAAAAACAACAAATGAAAAGTTTCCTATATTCTCTCTTTTTTTTAAAACTTAAGACTGCACACGAGAAAAGACGGTCCTTAGAGGAAAGCATTGACCTGTCTAATTGTCTGGACAAGAGAGAGAGAGAGGAAGGGAGGGAGAAAGGGAGGGAGAGGAGAGGGAGAGGAGAGGGAGGGAGGGAGAGGAGAGAGAGGGAGGGAGGGAGGGAGGGAGAGAGCCCAAGATAGATTAAGAGTGCTACCATACCAAGATAGATGACGAGTACTACAATACCAAGATAGATGACCAATGCTACCATACTAAGATAGATGACGAGTACTACAATACCAAGATAGATGACCAATGCTACCATACTAAGATAGATGACGAGTACTACAATACCAAGATAGATGACGAGTACTACAATACCAAGATAGATGACGAGTACTACAATACCAAGATAGATGACCAATGCTACCATACTAAGATAGATGACGAGTACTACAATACCAAGATAGATGACGAGTGCTACAATACCAAGATAGATGACGAGTGCTACAATCCGAGCTCTGAAGAAACGACCAAGTTACAATATTCAAACCGAGGCCAGCCCATAGCAGACTGAGACATCATCTTTGTCACAAACTGAAAGCTGTCTCATCAGACCCATGTGTCTGCAACAAAGAGACGCAGACAGCAAAGCATATCTTCTAGTAATAAAGGTAGATAGAGGTGTATGGTTCAGTTTTACAAAGCTACAGAGGAAGTGAGGAAAGTTAGAAAAAAAAAACAAATGGCAGAAAATATGAAAGTAATATAAGAAGGTATAAATGAAAAACAAGGGGTGCGACAAGGATGTGTACTATCTCCAGATCTTTTTTCTCTGTATAGCGAGAATATTCTAAGAACAATCATCACACAACCAGGCATAAAAATTGGAGGATACAATATTAACAACCTTCGGTATGCCGACGACACAGTACTGATAGCTGAGAACCAACAAGACCTGCAAAATCTCTTGGATAAAGTCGCCAAAGAAAGTGAACAGAAAGGCCTTACTTTGAACATCAAAAAGACAGAGACTATGGTTATATCTAAGAAACAGAATCCACCAACATGCAGTATTAAATTAAACGGAACTATTCTAAAGCAAGTGCAGAAATTCAAATACCTTGGAGCAGTAGTAACTTCAGATGGTAAATGCAGAACAGAAATTAGGAACAGAATAGGCCAAGCAAAGACTGCATTTCAGAGAATGAGAAACATATTAGCTAACACATCTTTATCAATGAATGTTAGAAAACGAGTCCTAAAATGCTATATTGAACCTGTCTTGTTATATGGAAGTGAATCATGGACAATAGGCAAGTCTCCACAAAAATCATTGGAAGCAGCAGAAATGTGGTTTATTAGAAGAATGTTGCGAATCCCCTGGACAGCAAAAATAACTAATGAAGAATGTATGAGAAGAGCTGGAGAGACAAAAAACCTTGTCAAAAAGATAAGAGAGAGACAATGTACTTTCATAGGACATGCAATGAGAAGAGGGGCATTGAAAATATTATAACAACAGGAAAAATAGAAGGAAGAAGATCAAGAGGAAGACCAAGAGAAATGATACTGGACAGTCTGACGGGATGGTGTGAGAGGAGATCACCAACTGAACTGATGGCCTGCATGAAGGATCGGATACTCTGGAGAAGCATAATAGCCAACGCCAGTCGGCACGGCACATGATGATGATGATGATGCCCTAAGACCAGAATGGGAGACCACAAAGGGAAACAACTTCAACCAGTCGGATGTCAGCCGCCGTGGAAGGGAGAGAACAATATGGGTTGTGAGGGGAGAGGCGGGGAGGGTGAAGGAAAGAGACCGGGAGGCAATAAATACCTGATAGCTGCTAGAGAAGAATATGGGGTGGGGGTGTGGAGGGGGATGAGAGATAACGTAAAAACTGATGAATAAAAAAAAAAAACTGCAGCGAAATGCATGGGGATAAGACGAGAAAGTGGAGTATAAATAGCAGAAAATAGGAGACATCTAAAGAAGTTTAAAGGAAGCTGAATATAGTGTTAATTCCAGCTCTGGGTGGAGACAGCCGGTCAGGAAAATAAGGTGCTCTTCTAGAGCCTTCCGAGATCGTACATCGGGAGCAGCATATCTTCTAGACATACCAGCTAGACAACCTACTCAGACAAACGACCTGGCCAGAGCTCCAGTGCTCACAGGTGAAGCTGTATATTGATAGTGAAAGCCAAGTGAAAATGTCTCTTGTGTGAGAGAGATTATCTGAGCCAAAGACCCAGAAGTCGAGACAGAAGAATCTGCAGAATTAGCACTCACGGCTTATCTGCGTGTAGTAATAGAACTTACCTACATACGAACATTTCACGATTTTTCTGAGTAATTAGAGGGTTTCTTTTCCTGCAAAAATGTTGAGAAACGTCGCTATCTAGAGTCACGGGTGCTGACATTACGAAAAAAAAAAGCTTTTTTCGGGGTGGGCTATCTTCCATTAAAGCCGAGATTGTCTGCCCTTAGCGGAAGAAGTGTAAGATAAATGAAGATTATGGCGGCATGTCACGTGACATGATTGGGGAGCGCAAACAAAGGCGAATAGAAATGATTTAGAAAGTGGAATGCTAAACTATGTGGAAGGGTGGGGTGGGGTGAATGAAATAAGGTAGGCCGTTCTTATCCCACGTCAAAGATTTCTTAGACATAATTTGTAAGCCAACACACACTGTAACATGACATCTCTTTTTTAGGATGAAAGATTTAAGTCTAAAATATAACTATGTAAATGCAATTTTAAAGGTAAAATATAAATAAGGACCTGACATTTTCCTTCGTTGTGCAAGGAAGAATACATCCACAGATGTGGATGAAATTCTCCGATGTGATTATGATTCAAAGTAACAGGAGATCTATCATAGCAAAGAAAATGTGTAAACTAGAAAAAAAGTAAGAACAGCTTTATTACTTAACCACTAATCAGTTGTGACGTTTCGGCGTGAGCCTTAATCATATAAAAGCACACAGGACGAAGAAAAAGAGAGAGGAGATAAAGTATAAATTCACATGAATTCTATGTAAAAAGTAAGAATGTGAAAAATAAAATAAAATAAAATAAAATAAATGGAGCACTTAGCTGTGGCTTGTAAGAAGCTGTGGCTTGTAAGAGGCTGTGTTTAGAAATGCGCACGGTGAAGTGTGTGATGTGTGATAGGTGGGTCGTAAATAAGGATTTGGGGGGAGGGGGACCGTAGAGAGGAGACAGATACAATGGTAATCTAGCCGGGAAAAGGTGAAATAAGTGATCATAGCTGGGGTAGATGGGTTGTAATGTGATGCTGTGAGGACGTTCTGAATTATGTGTTACAAGTGCGAAGGGAGTGGAACTTATTTCAGAAGGATTATGACTGTAGATGAGGGGAATATTAGGTGTAGCTGAATAGCGAGTTCAAACCGTGTGGTTCCAGCGTCTTGTATTCTTGAATGTAGCGGTTCTGTGTATGTAATTATGTAAATATACATAAACTCAAATACCTATACACTAATTATTTGTGTGTTATCATAGAAAACGTTCGTTATGGAAACGGCAGCGTATGTTGATTCTCAATGCTATTGCCGCTTACGTAAGGCAAATGGCGAGGCTGTTGTACAGGTCACACGGCCGTCAATTTGAAGAGTAAGATATCATGTCAAGTGTCTTAAGAGTGTGTTAATTTGTGAGTTTTTCGAGCAGGCTAGCTCCCAGCCTCGTTAACTATAACTGCAGCGTTATCTTCCATTACTTGCGTTCCACACTTCAGTTAGAGCACTTGATTGTAAACAAACTCTCTCCAAGATGTCATTTCCTCGACTGTCAGCCTATTGACTGGCCTAGATTGAACGTTCTCATTGCTACTTAATAGTTTTCTAAATATTTAATGCGAGAAAAAGTCTAGTTAGGTGTTGATTTTCATGTACTTGGAGCAGAGTTAAGATAAAGTGGAGGTTTTACTAAGGACGGGTAAAATAAAAACCACACGCGGAGCTTCAGTTTTGTTTCGTCTGTGGCAATGAAGAGAACAATATGCAATGAAACAAAAACACGATAAATACAGAATTCAAGGAAACAAGAATGCAAGCAATGTAAATTTGTCTGTATTGTCGTGATTTGCAAAACTATCATGAAACATATAAATGGGGCTCAAATTGAAAGTAGTTGTGACTTCACAGAAACTTATTCACTGACTGCGGTGTGTGCAGAGTACGAGGTGGTATCAGAAAGTTCCCAACTGTACTTTCCGTGACTGTACCATTCGACAAATTCGCGCGACACATTAGAGGTCATTACCTCCACGCTTTCTGAGTCAGTCTGGCCCTTGGAGCAATACTGTCTACACGTGTTCAGTGTGGGTGCGCAGTTCTGTGGCCTTGTGTTATGATGGCTAACAAATTCGAGCAATGCGCCTGCGTCAGATTTTGCTTGAAACTGCAGATCTGCTCTTAAGACCCTCAAAATGTTTCTTTAGGTTTTTGGATGCACTTTCTTAGGGACTCGCACAAGTTTTTGAGTGGCATACGCGCTTCAGCCTGGTCTGTTCAAGATGACGAGTGCCCAGGGCGATTAATTACCAGCAAAACGCCAGAACATGTGGAAGAACATTCGTGAACTCATCCGTAACAGCCACGGCCGACAATCCATAAGCTCTCTCATACGAAGAGATTCACCGAAAAAACTGAACAAGCCTCGCACTGCTGCGAGGTTTTGCCCTCTGACTGAAAAGGAGCAGCGGCATCTTGACGTGTGCCTTGAATTAGAGAGATGGCTAACAGACACCCAGCTTTCATCTCTAGAATCATCACCGGCCATGAAATTTGGGTTGATGGCTAAGATCCAGAGACAAAACAAGGTCGTTGCAGTGGAAGAACCCGCAATCACCAAGACCAAGTAAGGTGCAGCAGGTCCAGAATACAACAAAAAGCGTGCTCATCGGGGTTCTTTCCCCTTCCACGTCAAGGGCATCTTTGATCGAGAACGTGTTCCTCCCGGCGGTACAGTGGATTCAGACGTTTACTGCGACTTTTTAAGGCCCTTCAGATAAGCAGAGACCGGAACTCTGTCCCAACCGTAATTAGCTATTGCATCACGACAACACGCCCGCTTCCCTCTTCCCAAGACGACGAAGTTTTTAGCAGAAAACACCATGGCAGTCGTTCGAATCTTCCGTACCCGCCGTCCCCCCCCCTCCTCCCGTGATACCCAAAATAAAACTGAAGCTGAAGAGCGCCGGTTCGACACCGTAGATGAAATCCAAAGGGAATCGCAGGCATTACTGGACGTTCTTCAGGAAAAGGACTTTCGCCATTTTTTTTATAGGTGCAAGAAGTGCTGAGATGGCTGTGTATGTTCCCATGTGGACTATTTCGACGGGGATGACAGCCAAATTTAACCAAGGTAGCTCTCTACCTCTTTTTTTTTTCTTCACAAGATTTCCAATGTCAATACTAAGTTGTTGTCTTCGGTAAAGAATGGCAGCAAATCTTTTTTTCTCTCCTTTCGATAGAATGTAATTTTTATTCCAGGCTGAAGTACATTCTTTTCCTTTAGTCTGGAGGCAAGCAGTTCAGAAGACTCCTTGAAAAGATTTGAAGTCCCTGATCAGATCACTCAGTTCATTCTCATCAAAACGATCACTATGTGAAGTTGTTTTGAATTCACTGTCACTGCCCCCACTTTCTTTATCTTGTGCGATATCAGGCATGCAAGACTCATCCCCTGAGAGCTGTGGTAGTTCAAGGAAAGGTGGAACGGGTACAAGATCCGAGTGCGGAACATGTCTCCTGGCTGGAGGTAGATCAGGGTAAGATCACGTGTCACGATTATTTCGATGGACGTCTATGATATTAACAATACAAAAATAACATTCATCAAAGTTATTTTTCGGTTCCATCCACACCACTGGTACTCCAAATTTCAGACAGCTTCTCTTTCCTTTTGTCCACTGATGCAAATGGTCTGTACAAGTTCTGCATACAATATGAGGAGCCTATGGCTTGTCTTGATCTCCAAGCCTGACTCTAAAATAACATACAAACGCTCTTTTTTTACAAACTCAGAAATAGATTTCCTACTTGTTTTCAGTGGGTACTCCCCACAAATATAACAAAATACGTTGGGATGATTCAAGCAGTTCCGTCTTGAAGTAGCCAAAACCTCTACGGCGATCGATTTGCAAAGATTAAATGGTATGAGTGGGAATATACACACACCTCCTATACAATCACAACTGCATGAACTATACAGCACAACTGTTTTAAACAGATCAGATTGAGAAACCTTTGAAATACAAATTTATGTAGTCTACAAAAACCGTGATTTACCATGTTAAGTTTGTGCATATAATTATGCAATAAAACAAAACAAAAGCAATTTTGTCATTTGAGATATACATTTTTATGCCAGTGTGTATTATAGGAAAGGAAATAGGCGAATAGTTGTGAAAAAAGGTCACTGTACACACACACACAAAATGGGGGTAAATACATACATTTCCCACTGAAATAAGTCAGCTTGTTATGACATCCCAATTCTGCAGAAGAGATTTGTTATAGAGCAGACTAAAATTGTATAAATTCAACCATATCTAAGAAACTAGGGCTGATGTGGTCTACCTAAAGCAATTTTCTGAATCAGGGCCCAAAATAACTACAGGAACCGGCCTAAAAGTCAAGGCACCAAGAAAAAAAATTGGGGCGGCTGTGTTATCGACCCTGACTGCAGCTGTTTGTTTCCAAATATATCTGTTTTATGATACTGAGATCTTTTCCGTCTATATTTATGTCTCTTAACATCCGCATGATTTCTTTGTTTTACTTTATCAATCGCCTTGCACTAAATCTATAAAACATAGATATAGGTACATATCCTTTTTTTCCATCTTTTGATCTAAGCTAGCTTTATTTAATTCCCTGTGAAAACTCGTAGCAAGCAAGCTCCTCTGCCATGATGAATATGTTGATCATATCCGAAAATAATTTCATTTAGCTGTGTTGGGATAAGGTGATAATCAACTCAGATTTGTCGACCCAGACAAGTATACCACTGCTCTGAAAACCGCCATTTCACAGCTCTGTATAAATGAATTCACAAAGTCAACGCGTCACTTACACGGACCTTGCTTATTTTCAGTTCCTTCTTGCCTAATATTGTAAGTAACATTGAAGAAGGCTGGCTAGTAAAGAGGATTAAACAGAAAACAGTTTTGGATACACCTTTCGTATCCTGAATTAAAATCCCTATAACTTTTTCATTTTTTATGTCATAAGGTTGTTTTTGGTGAGCAATGAACATAGAAAGAAGGAAATTAATTTTTATAAACATTTTCATGCTGTTGTTTTTTTTAAATTGAAATTTACAAGTACAAAGAGGAAAAAACTCAAGTTCTTTGGAAAATTAGCCAATGAAGAGCAAAGTTTCAGAGTGCTGGCCCTTTACTGATTGTTTGACAGAAGGCTGTATTCCTTCGAGCATCATCAGGAAAGATGTTTGCATTTATGAAATATTACAATTTAAACAAAGTAGTACTTATGATTACCATCAGGGTACAAAGGGTTTAGACGTCATGATAATCTAGAGAAGACCGTCTTGGAAGGGTACATAATGGGGAAAAGAAAGAGGAAGACCAAGGCGAAGATGGCTGCAAGACATCGTTGATAATCTGCAGGGCATCTTGCTTACAACCGAGAGACCTACAGGAGAGCTGTCAGGGAGGCAAAGTTTCGCAAAGGATATGCAGAATTACTGACCGACTCTTGTCTAAGATTTCGCTGAAAAGGTCGTTGTAACTTCGTCAGTGTGTACGTGCTCATGCTAGTGCCGGAAACACAGATGACCAAGCCTAGCTCGGTGTAAGTGGATCTTGACAACACTTCCCCTTCAACACAAGGCTTGTGTGGTCTGACTGTTGATGTTTGTGTGGGGCGCACTTAATGGACAGAAAATACAGAAGTAGTAGACCGGTTTAAAGTAATAAGAAGAATAATGGACAATAAAAGAACTACGCACTTAAAACACGACTGGCTGTACCAATGTGTATAACATTATAATGAAAACATTACATGAAGAAAAGTTGAAGGGAACGATAATCATGTAAGTGGGCTAACAACAGAATCGGACAGATAAAAGACTTGACCGGGTCTGCCGTGAGGACAAACAAAAGCTAAAAACCCAGCGTCACTTATATTCTCTGGATATAAGACACTAGACTTAGGCAGCTTTGACTGGCCAGCCTCTTTGTTTCTGTCGCACACACAGCTAGTGTCGTGATCGGAGCTCTGGGTCGGTTACTAATAACCCTAACAGGGAATGTTTTCCTAAATTTTATCTCTGATCAGGCTTGCAAACGGCAGATAGAAAACTGGAACGTGATAAAACGGCGCTTGTCATAATCTTGCTTGTACTTGTGCGAACTCCCTGTAACTGCGAGCTGATGTTCTTTGCAGCCGATGCTGTAGAGAGGTTGAGGTGTATCATCGTATCGGTGTGGGTGTGGGTTATGGCGGCTACTTTTTCAGTCCCGGAGTACAGCTAAAAAGCAGGGAGTGTGCAATGCTTCTTTAGCAGAGTCCACCACCATGGGGAAGGGACTATGGCGATCCATGCCCCGTTAGCCAGGCTAGGCCTGTTACTAGGGGTACTGCGGAGAGGTGGGGCAGGGTCTTGGTCAGCTAAGGTTCGCTAACCCTGACGCTGGCATATCAGCTATGGGTCGCTGATTGCTTCATGGGACAGGCTTTTACACCCCGTTAGTAGCCCTGCCAGAAGGGGGGGGGGGGAGAGAGAGAGAGAGAGAGAGAGAGAGACCTCGCGGGGGATACTGTGTAAGTGTCCATGGTTTCCTTGACTTGCCTAGAGAATGATATGCCCTGCCATAGCGACACACACGAACATGGGATACTGTGTTAGTGTATATGCTGCCTTTAACTTGCCTAGAAACATACGAATAATTAGTGCATAAGTATACACAACATACAAATACTTAGTGTATAAGTATACACAACATACAAATAATTAGTGTATAAGTATACACAACATACAAATAATTAGTGTATAAGTATACACAACAACGGAAAAGGATGTTAAAGCTAGAATAACCAAGGCCAGGATGACATTTATCTAACTTAACAAAATATAGTCATCTAAGAACATCAAAACAAGAACCAAACTTAGGCTTTTCAATACAAACGTAAAGACTGTTCAGAGACATGAGTTATGACCAAGACAAAACAATAGAGGATAGAAACATTCATGAACTGTTGCTTAAAGAGGATTTTAAACATTAAATGGCAGGACAAGATCAGGAACGAGGTCTGGGAAAGGGCAGGGCAAGAACCTATGAACCTACAAATCATGTCCAGAAAGTGGAAGTGGATTGGTCACACTCTGAGGAAACTCGACACCAGCATAACAAGACAGGCACTGACATGGAATCCTCATGGAAATAGAAAACGAGGAAGACCTAGACTTACTTGGAGAAGAGAAATTATGACAGTGCTTAGAGACAAGGGATGCACATGGAAGGAAGCGGAGAATAACTCCAAGAACAAGGATGACTGGAGAACCTTTATCTGTGACCTATGCTCTCAAGGGAGTGAAAAGCGATGATGATGATGATACACAACTAAGTATATAACTATACAGATCCAACTGAGTCAAATTAGTACTTCCATTTCACCCACCCTTATCGCTATCTGCTACTAATCCAGCTCAACCCCGGATACTCGCGACATCATATCTGATCTACCCCTATTAGCGTATAAACCAGAACCAAATCTTAAGGACATCCTCGTCCATAGCCACCTGAAGCGGAATCTTGCGTAAGTTGGCACCAGAAAATGTAATCGTCCTCGCTGTGTTACCTGCCCTGTAGTCTGGGAACGAAAACGGTCATCTTTCCCAAAACTATCATCACTCTCCATGAGGGATTCACATGCGAGTCCCGTAATGTGATATATGCCGTCGTATTCAAAAGATGCAGGACAGCTTTTATTGGTGAAATTGGTCTCAGATTAGGGGACCGCATGCAGAAATATCTGTATAATATCACCCAGCATACTTCGAAACCAGTCTCAAATCATTTCAATGGCCCCAACCACAGAGGCAAATCTGATTTTCTGGTAACTGCCATCAAACAATGCCATACCAATGACAGAAGCCGCCTAGCACTTGAGAACCACTACATTCAGAAATATGGGATGCTGGGACCACATGATTTGAACTCGCAACTCAGTTACACCTAACATTCCCCTCTCCTACAAACATATTCCCTCTGCACCGAGTTCCACTCCTTTTTCACTCGCTACACATATTTTAGAACCTCCTCACAGCAACAGATTACAACCCCTACCCCAGCTGCAATCACCGATTCCACCTTCTCCCGGCTAGATTACCATTATACCACTCTCTCCCCTTTATGCAGTTCCCCCTCCCCCCTTTTACGACCCACCTATCACATACTACAAGTTTCCATTTAAATATTCTCAACAATCCATCATGTGCATTTCTGGACACAGTCTCTTACAAGTCACAGCTAAGTGCTCCATTTATTTTATTTATTCTGGGTTTTTTTCCCATTCCAACTTTTTATATAGCATTCATATTTTATCTTATTTCTGTATTTCTTTGACCTGCATATTTTTGTTTGATGAAGGTACACATCGAAACGTCACAACTGTGTGCTCGTTAATAAAGCTGTTCCTACTTTTTACATTTTGACTTATTTAGAGAGTGGCATGCCCTGCCACAGCGGAAAAAAAAACACACACAGAGAGAGAGAGAGAGAGAGGGAGAGAGAGAGAGAGGATACTGTGATAATGCCAATACATTCCTTGACTTAAGTGTGATATGTCCTGCCATAGCAACACACACACACGGGACAATGAGTGCCCACACGTTCCTTGACCTGTCTAGAGACAGAGATATGGCCAGCACCTTACCTACCTTTCTTCCAGTTCCGTATGGAGTTAGGTATACCAGTTCTACAGCTGCCAGATTTGAACGAACTGACCCCTGTCATGAGAGATGAGTGCATTAACCACTTGCCCCTCTGATTTGTAGACAGTATTTCAAGACGATTTCCTTTTTACCACCCCCATCCCCCCTTCCATATGTCTCTGCATATATGAGACAAAAATAGCCAAAATGGCACGACTATAAAGATTGAGTCTAAAAGCATCAGAAATCTGGCAGTTCTTGGAGATGCCATATAAATGGCAACAAAGAATGTTACCATGAACTTTCTGAAGTACTTTCTTTCAGATTTTCTCTAACAGTGTTTACTTTTCTTTTTACCCACAATACAGTGAATTTAACATCCCCAGCAGTTTACTGCCCTAATTTACCCACAATACAGTGGGTTTAACATCCCCAGCAGTTTACTGCCCTAATTTACCCACAATACAGTGAATTTAACATCCCCACCAGTTTACTGCCCTAATTTACCCACAATACAGTGGGTTTAACATCCCCAGCAGTTTACTGCCCTAATTTACCCACAATACAGTGGGTTTAACATCCCCAGCAGTTTATTGCCCTAATTTACCCACAATACAGTGAGTTTAACACCCCCATGTTGTAAAGTTTAAGTTGTTGTAAATCTTACAGCACAAGATTAAACTGATTAGACCATGAACTTGATGCAAAAAAAATTGCAGACAGAATCTAATTTAAGACAGCATGCCTGGGTTAACTGTAATGAATTTGCAGGAAATAAACTCCATATAAAGTAGGACAGAAGTGAGTTATAATGCATCAAGATTTGCTTAATGATGACCAACTCTGTAAACTATGATGAAAATAATGACAATAACACTCACAGATCATGAACAACTCTTTAATTCTCAAAGTTTATACACTTTCTCCCACGTCTCATTAATTCACAGACTTGTCAGAAAGAAGATCCCACGCTAGCACATTCTACTGTCCATCTACATTCACAGTTTTCTCCGGCCACATGTTGATTTATACTTTTCATTCAGGTCTGATTGTAGAATACAGATTATCAATACACTGTATACCTGACTGCCGACTGAGCAAACTCACTTGAACCTGTTTTCTGATTATCAATGTTGACTTCATTCCTGTGCCATTTCAGGGTGTCGATTTTCACCAGTGATTTGACTCTTAGACGGCAAACACCGCTAGACTCCAGCAAGCATCCTTCAGATACAGCCTTTAAACTGACTTTAAGAGCCAAATCTCAACCATGCGAGGCCATGATTGGAAAAAAAAATAAAATCATGCTGATAATGGGATTCATAGAGGTGGATCAGTCTCCAGCTAGATGACCAAACACATTAAACTGAATGTTGAAGTAGTCAATAGGTATGGAAACTATTACTAACATAATGATCACTGATAATTAGGACTTGATTTCAGAATGCTGATCAAAACAGGCATAGCCTTATGAAGCTGGCTGATGTTGTAGACTTGAGATTTCTGATGGTCTTGACTTTTAGTTGTTGGTTATCAGTGTCAGCCTGCCTTGTTATTGTCAATGTAGACTTGACTTGTAGGGTTTAATCAATGTGGGCTTCATACATAAACTACTTTAGGACTTTAGTCAATGGCAAAACACAGCTTTTAATTATCAGATGAAACAGCTTGACATCATGTCACAGATTTTTGCTCAGTCATGTGGCTAGGAAAGCCTAGATAACCAAATCTGTTCAGTGGCCACAACTGAAACAAATAAAAAAAAAAAAAAATCAAAACAGGTTAGGTTAAAATAAACTATCATCTGTACCTCTGAAATAATTTCTACAAATTACTTGAAAAAGGAACACATTATTGTTCTAAATCCTCTGGGACTCAATACAGACTGTGACAATTCCAATGACAATTAGAGTGAATATTCTGATAATTCCAGTGAATACTATGACAATTTCACTTCAATCAGTTTTGTTGAAGGAGAGTATGGACATACAATAATGTATAATGGAGAAACCGAGATCACAAATCCATCTTGGAAGTTCACACTCCAATATGATAATTCCAGTGACAATTATAGTGAATATCGTGACAATTCCTGTGATAGCTGTAACGAATACTGTGACAATTCCAGTGACAACTGTGACAATGATAACTGGCTGTCCCTGTTTTCCTCATTCTGTGGCATATGGAAAAATCTGGGACAATGTCTTCAATGATCTGTGATCTCCTGTTTCTTATCAAGTCCTATTATGATGGGGGATCTACAACCAACTATATTTTGTGTTGTCAGGCTCCAGCAAGGCCTGAGCCTGCCCTTAGGTCACAAAGACGAACTCATTTAAAAACTATCTGAACTAGTACTTTATATTATGTCTAGATAATGTCCCAAAATGAAGCACCAACCAAATGTGTGTGTTTATATATACATATATCAATCACACATCTTACATCCTACCCGTGCAGTTAAACATCATGTAGGGCTCGCATGCTAGTTCGCCAAGATTTCCTGTTTTCAGCGAGGTTTTCAACCTCATCAAGGGATGTTATGCCCACTAAAGTTTCATGCGACTGGCCTCTTTTTCTTCGGCCTGTTGTGTTCCACTTGATAGCTTGTTTTGGGATTCTCTATTTCTTCTCATCACATGACCGACATATGTCCATCTCCTTTTCCTGATCACCAGTGAGACAGGTTGTTGTTCAGTCATCTGTCTTATCTCTGTGGTGCTCTTGAATTTGTCCCACTTTATGTCGAGAGTTTTCCTTAGACATTTGTTTTCAAAAGAGTCTAATTTGTTGTCTATTTCTTTAGTTGTTTTCCAGTTTTCGCATACATAAATGAGGGTGGATATTACATTTGCATTAAATTAAAAACTTGGTTTTTCTGCTTATAACTTTTGGGTGCCATATGTTCTTAAGATTCTTGATGGTCAATGCTGCTTTTGCAATTCTAATTCTAGCTTTCTTTCTGATGTCACTATCCTGGTCTATGTAGCTGCCAAGGTATGCAAACTGACTGACTTCTTCAACAGCTGTCCCTTCTACATATATTTTTCCTTTTTGATTAATGGGAAGTTTTATTATTTTTTTTTTCCTTGTCAATTTCAAGTCCTATTTTGCTAGCCAGTGAAGACAGGGTATCTGTTTTTTCTTGCATTGATTTCACACTGTCACTGATAAGAGTTATGTCATCAGCAAAATCAAGATCTTCGAGTTGGGTCCCATTTACCCAGTCAATACCTGTGTTATCTGTGCAGCAGTTTTTCATGATAAAGTCTATGACAATTCCAAAAAAGCAAAGGAGATAGTATACATGCTTGTTTCATGCCTGATTCAATCTGGAACAATTTGCTCATTTCTTCCTCTGTGTTGACTGCACAAACATATTCGTTGTATAGATCCTCAACGATGTTGACAATTTTAGAACGGTAATCCATAAAGTCTTAAAATTATAATCACATATGACATATACTAAAAAGAAAACTAATTTTTTACTTTAAAAGTAAATGAAAAAAAAAAATAACTACTCATTATTCTTTGTATAAAGTTTGAACAAAAAAAAAAGAAAGGTGTCTTACCATCTAATAACAGACTAGATAATGCATTCAATGCTATTTGTTTATGGTACAAATCTGAACATTTTTCATCATTTGCTTCTCAATAGTTTGAGTACACTGGAAACAATTTCCCGTTATACTTGGTTATGGGGGGAGTTAAATCTACAAATACTAACTGGCCACCAATAACCAAAAGAAGAAAAAACAGAACTCCACAAACTTAGTCAAAACACGAAGTGGACATTTTCAAAAGTAAAACATTCTAAAACATAACGCTGTATTAACAGGAAACATTTGAAATACGCAGGGTAAGTCAAAGCGAAGTATCTGATTTGTTTAGACAAAAGCTTATGTGAGGGGAGTGATAATCAGGTGGAGCCAAACAAAAGCTGGCTGCCATTAAAAGAAAGAGGAGGAAACCCCCCCCCCCCCCCCAAAACACATTCTGTCCTCCAGCAACGGAGGAGGTTCTCTTCTGTGCATCAGAGCGGAATCCATAAAATGGATTCTACCTAGAAAAGGTGGAAGCTGAACCTATCACAGCTTCCCTTCTAAGTTTCCAACAGTATGCCATCACTTTTCCCCTACTTCTTCATCAGCACCCATTCTCAAAAGGACACCAGCTGCAATGTTTTGTTCTTACATGCCTTCCAGCCCAACACATTCTGACTTCAGTTAGTTCTATTTTTATGACTGGGTTCACATCCCCTTTATGACCTATATTCACTCGGCCAACTTCTTCTATACATTTTCTAGTAAATCAGGTACGCCTTTTTGACTCATCCCAAAAAGCAAAGACTGTAAATGAAACAAAATAAAACAGTCGAAGTAACTTGATTACATCCTCACTAACGGTTCAACATTTCAACTGAAGCTTGGTGTGACATTCCCCCCGTCTAATCTTTGAAAACAACAATACATTTGCTCATTAAATTTAAAATCAAATTAAATGAGGACTGTTAAAATGATGCAATATTTTGTTAAAAATTCAAACTTGTTACTTCCAGCAAGTTTTTTTGTGTGTGCAGAGTTCTGGTATAAGAATCTATGTCCCATAGTGTCCGCATGCTGTAGAGGTGTGACGCATTTGTCTTCACTTATCTAGGCAGCTACAGCATTTGAGGTAGGGATTGCCAGTACTTTGCCTGGCTGTCTTTGTTTTCCTAGGAAAACCCAGGGGCTGTCTTTGTTTTCCTAGGAAAACCCAGGGGCTGTCTTTGTTTTCCTAGGGAAACCCCAGGTGCCCAATCTGTGAGGCTGGGTTGACCGCAGTGGCGGGTGGTCTGAAAAAAAATTTCACTTGAGTGCAAAACTGAACCAGGGACTGTCTGAATAGCAGGCAAGTGCACTAACCGCTACGGCACCCAGGGATAAGAATGTTCTAATATAAAAATCTTTGAAAGGTGCTTTCTTTTTATTTCGGATACTATTACTTACTGCTCTGTTTGAATGTAGGGGTGTAATGATGAGAACAAGGTGTAGTGCCTTGTCTCACTTTCTGCAGCAAAAAACAAGATTGGATGATGCTTTCCCCGCTGGCGCCGCCTTACCGGGGAATGTGTCAGCAAGCAGCATCCCATTTACAAGAACAGTTACACGAGCAGTTATTAGGCAGAAAGTGCAGAAAAACGAGCTACAACCTCACCCAGATATGGTTGATCCGACCTAGCGTCAGACTGGACAGCCCTGGACCCCACAAAAAGAAAAAGCACATAAAATATTGATGAAAGAGATATTTCTTCATGTAATTTTTGTACAAAATGAAGAAGAGACTAAAAAGGTTTTAGCAGTGAGCTTCACGGCTGGGTCCATCACCACGAGAGACCGCAGTCCTGCTCCATTAACCAGGTTAAGCCAGTTACTAAAAGCACTAATGCAGAAGAGGGTCAAAAGGTACTGGCTAGCTCCGATACATACGCCACCCCTCAAATGCGGTCAGTGGGTAGCTCTGCAGTCTGCTGCAGTGATCACAATACAAAAGTGTGGTCTGGAGTCACTATGAGCTTGTCGGGGAGGTGATCCACTTCAAGATGTGAAAAACAAATCACATGTTTATGTTATTTGCACATTATACACAGTGTTTCATAATGATGGGACATATTTTAGAAACAAATTTAGGAAGGGAGCAAGCACACACAATATTTAACACGTGTAATACGTATCCAAGATACAGGGCTTCATAACAATTGTTCAAGATTTGAATATCACATCCCTTAGATGATAACCACCTGACAGAGAACATTCTTTGCTTCCGTTTATTATTCCTATCATAGCGTGGTGCAGCACATCAGCTATAATGGCTGCCATCTCTGCCCGGATGCTTCCTTGAGTTCCAGAGCTTGTACAGATCTGGGCTTCTCAACACACACCATTTCTTTTAGATAACCCCACGGGAAACAGTCTGGTGAGATTAGATCTGATGACCTGGAAGTCAACTCCGACATGGCCTGGACAGTGTATCCTTGTGATGTTCTTGATGTGGAGATTTATTAATTATTTCTTGCCGTTCACTTCTAATGGCTTTTTTTTGTTCCACTTTCTTTAATAGATTTTGAGAGCTGGTAATGATGATGATGCTATATGTTTATGTGTCACTACCCATTTTAATGCCTATGTGATGGCCTCTATTTCCATGTGTACACTTCAGCAGGTGTTTGTATAAGCCCCAGCCATGAGTTTGAGTGTTTTACCTCCTTCACATGCTGTAAAACCCCAACCGCTTCTAGCTCCCCTGCCCACTGATCCGTCTGTATAAATAATTATGTCCTCAGGAGTTGCATGTTTGTTAATGAATTTATTTATTTCTTGCGTTTTTTTTTCTCTCGCCCATTTTCTGGTAAGATTTATGTGTTCTTTAGTGAGAT